>JAOVYX010019564.1:0-18300 GCA_035668315.1 Drosera spatulata | reverse complement strand
AACGACCAACGATCCAACGGATCCACAAGGGATGTCAATGCCGTCTTTATCAGTTCAAGGAGGCGATATTTCTTATTCGTTTACTTTTCATTAGTTCATATGGATAGTGTAACTATGCTCCACATCCCCCGTTCTCTTTTTATTAATAATTTAGCGGTCGCTTTCATTTATTTCCCGTGAGGGTATAAGGATACGTTCTAGTTTATTTCGACCCCAAATACCCCCCAATATGTCAAACGTGATCGTATATGTACGTTCGACATCGGTCGTGCATGTGAACCAAAATCTCAGTTTTTCCTTCCCCGTCGCGGCCGCGACCATCGCGCCCGCGATTGTTCTGCTGCCCAGAACGTCCAGAAACTCCCGTCTGATGCACACGGATTCTTCAATCTTCTTTAAAATGCATATAACCCATTTCTCACACATCAAACACATCAAAACATGTCCCAAAACATGACGGATGCAAAGAACGCTTGTGATCGAATAAAAGAGGCGTCTTGGACGAGTGAGGTTACCTTGATTGTCGCATTACTCTGTGCGTCATCTTGCACCTCTTATGCGCATTCAATATGGTATCGTTCGTCAGCATTGAGATAATTTGGGCCTCCCTGTAGAGAGCAACCCGTGGCCCCGCCACAACGACGTAGAAACCGCTACATGCATGCAAAGAGGATGGGGGATGCCCATCGCTCCCCAGCTAGTTCTCACCCGTGACGTTGACTCAGAGAATTATACTGGAGTGCAATGACTCAAACAAAGCCACCAAGTTATTCAAGAGGGCAACAGATGATCGCAATGGATCAAAGAAGGGACACCATGTTCGACCTTCTCAATAATTTCAAGGAAAACGACCAACGATCCAACGGATCCACAAGGGATGTCAATGCCATCCTTATCAGTTCAAGAAGGCGATATTTCTTATTCGTTTACTTTTCATTAGTTCATATGGATAGTGTAACTATGCTCCACATCCCCCGTTCTCTTTTTATTAATAATTTAGCGGTCGCTTTCATTTATTTCCCGTGAGGGTATAAGGGTACGTTCTAGTTTATTTCGATCCCAAATATCCCCCAATATATCAAACGTGATCGTATATGCACGTTTGACGTCGGTTGTGCATGTGAACTAAAATCCCAGATTTTCCTTCCCCGTCGCGGTCGCGACCATCGCGCCCGCGACTGTTTTGCTGCCCAGAACGTCCAGAAACTCCCGTTTGATGCACACGGATCCTTCAATCGTCTTTAAAATGCATACAACCCATTCCTCACACATTAAAACATGTCCCAAAACATGCACGGATGCAAAGTACGCTTGTGATCGAATAAAAGAGGCGTCTTGGACGAGTGAGGTTACCTCGATTGTCGATGATCCTTAAAGCACACGATCACACGAATGAATCAGTTGATGTCCACTGATCGAGCTGCTAGCGTTGGTCCTTCCCTCGGCCTGCTGCTGCCCTTCGTTGTGTGGCGTCGTGGTGATGGTTCAATGATGACGGAGATGGATTGATGATAAGATGATGAAGATGAACACGTTGGCTGCTGTTGGTGACCAGAGAAATGCAGGAGTGGTGGAGAGAAAGGTGAAGGTGGGAGTGGCGGTGGTTGAAGTGGAAGAAAGTGAGGCGGGAAGTGGAGGAGTGGGTGTGTGAAATAATATCCCGCTCCGTCCCACGATATGTCTCGTTCAATCTATTATTCATCCAATTTCGTAATATTAATTCATCAATAATTTATTTGCCGCGATTGATTTATCCCATATACGAAAATATGACCTTCGGAGTCATAATCCATTATTTTTGGGATTAATACCGCTAGCCCTTACGCGTAACGTTTATAACATTATAACGTTGTAACGTTATTCGTTCGTAATATTTATTGGCGCGTTCCACTAATCATCCCAAATATTCCATCGTCATATTTGATTTAATAATCAAATATTCTTTTGGATTAATTCTATAACCCTTATGCACGATTATATTTTAGTTCGTAACGTTATATGTAACGTCTTTTATTCGGACTTTATTTACATACGTACCGTACTTCTGTTATATATTCATTTTTAAATTCTCCAAATTCTCGGGTATTACAAATATAATGGACAAACTTTATCGTTCACATACCCTTCTCATAATAAAAATTCACTAAGCCGATTGCATCATATTCGGCCGGATTGTTTCAATCCGTATAAAGAGCGTTGTACCTTAATTGAATAAAGACCTTGTAGCACAGTGAGCTCGGCATTTTGTACCCTTCAGGGATGCTCATGTGAATATCGGCATCTAGGAGCCATATAGGTATGCCATAACAACGTCCATGAGATACATGTCCAAGCCTTTTTTGGATGTCACACTAATCAAGAAGCAAAACGTAATCCCATTCATTATAGGAGAATACGTTTGTTCGTAATCTACTCTAGGTATTTATGAGAACTTTTGGGCAACGAGTCGTGCCTTGTACATGTAATACCCCGAAATTTTCACGATAAATTATTATCTCAATAAATAGAAAAAATAATATATTACTGAAAGTCGTAATTTATACAACGGGGTTATAAAATTCGATTGTAAAAAATCATGACCAAAATACGGTAGGGATCCGAAAAATTCCGTAAAATTTAGTTTACGATAATTAACATGAATAGTAAATAATTGTACGCTATATTTATTTTACGGGATTAAAAAGCTTGTTTGACGATATAATAGGGAAATAATACAAAATATGAATGAAATACAACCCTAATACGCAAATACAAGGAAATACAATCTCAATACGAAACTACCTTATTTATATGAAAATGACCTAAACCTAATTTTGGCTCTTTTTTTTTTTTAATGTCAATTTCTACTCCACCTAAATTAAATTATTTATCCAGTAATTATCCACTAAATATCCACTTAAACTATTTTAATTGATTTAGTTTTTTTTATAAATACAAGCTCTCTTCTCCTTGAAAAACTTCGTACAGACTTAAAAACATTTTTTGTCATGCAAAAGAAGAGATAAGTAAGAGAAGAGAAGAAGGAGAGTTTGAAGAGAAGAGGAGAAGTTAGGGTTATAAGACGACGAGGATCTTTCATCATTAATAAGAGAAGATGATCATCTTATTTAAAATTTTGTGAAAAATTATGGGCTCTGTGATAAATTCTGATTTTAATTTATGCTAAATCCTCACATGTCTAGCTTCTGATAAAGTTGATATTGGAGTTGTGAATCTCAAGATATAAATAAAAACATGTGGGTATATCAATCCGTAAAAACTGGTTATAAGGATCACTTTGTGACTTAATCTAAACTTATACAGAAAGAGTTAGAAAATGAATTTTATATCAATGGAAATTTCTTGAAGTCTAGTTTTCAGAGCAATTTAAAAATCCAAATTTGGAGTTGTATGTAAGGAGTTATGAGCTGAATAGTGAAGAAAGATCAAACTGTCTGATTTAGCAGAAAATATAAAATTGAACAAATAAACTGCTATTATTGGTAAGGTTTCATGATAAAAAATTTAATCAAATGGAAAGATTATGAAGTGTAGTTTATGTAGAATTTTACGAAATAATTTTTGGAGTTGTATATGAGAAGTTATAGATTTAAATGCGTTGAAAGGTCATGTTGGACAGAATCCAGGAATGAACCGTTTTAATCCCGAAACAACTCCAAATGTTCAAAAACACTTCTAATGATGATAAATATATAAAATCATCATCATGAACTATCAAAATAAGTGTCAATGACTTTTCTCAAAGTTTCGCACCATAACAAAATATTACTATGATAGTTTTACAAGTAGTACGAACAAATATACTTAACTCCATAGCGTGAACAATCATTCATAAGGTTGTGTCTTAATACGCTCATCCTATTATATTATAGGACTTGGAGAGGCTGCTCGTTGTCACTTAAGAACGAGGCTGAGCATGTGCATGTGAAGAATTGTGATAAAATATAACATTTAGATTTATTATGTGTAGCGATGCGTGTTATTATACCGTAAATATAATAATATGTATTGGAATATTTGGACGTAGTCACTAAATGTAGCTGGCGTAAAATATTGACTGTAACTGCTGTGTGTTGTGTACAAAATTCTGAGTGCTGTGGAGTGTTGTTACATGGTGTATGTTATGCCTTATTTGTTGATATAATGAGGGTGAATGTGTGAAATGAGTGTAAATCCATAATTGATGAAATAACTCCGTGGTATAAAACACATAGAGCATTGTGTCTATCGTTTGTGTTATACAATGACTTGGTGGTGACATTCTTTTATCGACCCTGAGAGGTCGTCTTGATATGAAAGTATCTCACTGCTGGAGACCCTGGGCTCCGGCTTGACTGATCCCCTTTCGCGGATGTCACTGCTGGAGGGAAGTGTGATCCCCTTTCACCTATGTGTGAAAGGTACTCTGATCTTAGAAAGAGATTTAAATTCCGCTGCAAAGGTGATATTCTGAGTTATGATTGAGAGCATCAAAAGTTTCTAAACTAATGATATATAAGTGAACTTAACTTAATTTTTATGACTAGGCTAGGAAGTATATAGTTTTTGCCTAGTTGAGGCATTGGGCTCAGCGACAGTGACGTCATATGTATCATTGATAAGTAATGAAAAGTCGGGGTGTTACAGTAGCTCATAATTTCATTTTTCTCATTGCATTTGAGCACGAACACTCATTTATAGCCAACAGGTTTGATGTGTTATGGAGTTCGGATTATAGGCCCAAACGCATTGTGTTTTTCGAGAAATTGTAGCTCGGCCTGGATCGCTTCTTTCCATTTTAGCCAATCACTTCTTTGTCTACACTCATCCATACTTTTAGGCTCGAAATCCTCGTCAAAACTAAGCTCAACATCATGAGCCACATGGTAGACAAATACATCAGTAATTTTGATTTGATCTCGATATCATACTTCATCTTTAGAATCGTGACATATCGAAATTTCTTTGTTCTCAAGGGATTGTTCCCAAGACGATGTATCGTATTGACTAGCCATATTAGGGGACCCATCAATCTCCTTTAGAGATTGCATACTCTCCTTAGGAGTATCACATAGTTTTTCCCATCCTTTTCTAGGGACCGTGTCCTTTGCATCAATAGGTCTTCTTGCTTTTGACGTACTTGGGACCCTTCTGTAGCTTTAACTACAGATCCATCTTCTGGGATTTCAATCCTGACTGGAACATTCACAGTAGGTATATGAGACTTTGTCACCTTCTTTGTATCGATAAATGCATCAGACAATTGATTTGTAATTCTTTGCATATCAAGAATCTTCTGAACTTCAAGTTCAGTTTTACTTATGCGAGGATCGAGGCATAAAAATATTGATGTCCTCCAAGTTCAATCCTCTTGATCCTTGGACAAAGTCTTTGCTTTGTTGTTATTGTCTCCCCTAATGTTGGGAAGACAGTGTCATCAAACCGACAATCAAAAAATCTCGTCGTGAACAAGTCTCCTGTTAGGGGTTTGAGATACCTGATGATAGATGGAGAGTCATACCCCACATATATTCCGAGCCTTCGTTGTGGACGTTTTTTGATCCTTTGTGTGGGTGCAATAGAAACATAAACTGCATAACAAAAAACTCTTAGATGAGAAATATTAGGCTCATAACCATAAACCAATTGATGTGATGAATATTGATGTTGTACAGAAGGTCTTACTTTAATAAGTGATACTGCATGCAATATAGCATGTCCCTAAGTGCTCATTGGTAGGTTTGTTTTAAGTAGCATCGGTCTTGTTAACCATTGGAGTCTTTTAATGAACGACTCGGCCAATCCATTTTATGCGTGCGCATGAGGCACTGGGTGTTTAACATTAATTTTTATTGCAACACAATACTCATTGAATGCTCGTGAAGTAAACTCGGCTGTCAAGCCGAATTGTTTCAATTGGATGATCAGAAAATTATGCTCGTAACTTTATGATTTTAGCAAGCAGTTATGCAAATGTCATATTCCTTGTGGAAACAAGACAGACGTAACACCATTTAATTGATGCATCTATTAGCACCATGATATAACAAAATGATCCGCATAATGGGTGAATTGGCCCACGTATGTCGTCTTGAATCCTTTCTAAAAATAAGGAGGATTCTACACCAATCTTTGTGGCGTATGGCCTTGTGATCATTTTCCCAAGTGAGCAAGCAATGCATGATAGCTCATGATTGCTATGGACCTTTGGATCATTCAAAGGATGGTCATGACATGTTGATATTATTCGACACATCATGTTTACTCCTGGATGTTCTAGTCTTTCATGTTATAATTTGTTTTCATCAGTGAAAGACTTTTGGTCTACTATGACATGACTTTCAACAGCTTTAATTGCCATAAAGTATATCCCAAAGGAGAAGGTAGGTAGCTTTTCAATTACGTGGTTTTCGGACGAAATAGCTGGCGTAATGAGATTATACTCTTTGTTATTCTCATTAATGGTTTCCAAATGACAACCATTCTACCTTATATCTTTAAAGCTCAACAAATTTCTTTTGGATTTGGGAAAATATAGAACCCCATTGAGCTTTAGGATGGTACCATTTTATAAAGCAATAGTTGCCGCATCAAATCTTTCAATAATATAAACATTTACCAGATATAGTATCAATACTCGACTTTGCACTAGTCAAAGATGAGAAGAAGTTAGGTTGCTTGAAGAAGGTGTGCGTTGTAGCACTATCCACTATGCAAGCACTTTCTTTATTCATCTAAAAGAGAATATAATACATTAGCATAGAGTACATCAAAGAAAAGTAAGATACTAGAAAAGGAAAACATAACAAGCACACTTATGATACATATGAAAACATAAAGGCCATGTTTGGTACATAGGATAAAGGATGGATTGGATAACTAATCCTGTTAATCCCATGTCTTCTAAAAAAACAACAGATGAATTACAAATCCCACTTAGAGGGATAACCTCTCTAATTCCCTCATTATTAATCCCATCTCCCCTATGATATTATTAATCCCACATGTCGGAATAATTACTTGATCATCACTGACTGCTAGGCCGTCGAGCGCCCACCACTGATTGCCACCCTTCGGCCATCGCCCGACGACCGTCGCCAGTCGTCGATCATCCATCATCGATCGTCGACCGCTAATCGTTGTCACCCATCACCGACCAACGATCGTCGACCTCTGATCGCCGTCCCCCGATCGTCGCTCCACCGTGGATCGTCGCTCGTCAGTCGCCACCCGACCGTCGGCCGCTGACCATCGCCCCCAGCCGCATCCCGACCATCGACCAATGATCGCCGTCGCCTGTCGGTCGTCACCCGACTTTCGACCGTCGTCCGTTGATCGTCGACCTTCTGTTGATTGTCGCCCCCCAGCCGCCGACCGATTATCTACTGTCTCCCGTCGCCCTACCCCCGATGGTCGCCTAACCCCCGTCATATTTACATTGCCCAACCGTAGCATAGATAGACCTATGTTGAACTTCAAGGTCATAATCCCATTTGTACCAAATATCGTTTATGAAAGTCAATAATGGGATAACTAATCCCGGTATTGATAGTGAAGGGATTATCAATCCTATCACTATTTATCTCGTCTTATCCCATCTGTGTGTCAAACCATGTCATAGTACATATGAAACAGATAAGGTGGCCGGTTACGTTCTTAATCGAGAAAATCATCAGCCTCCATGCATGGAACATCATTATCATTATTCTCATTCTCAGGGGCGATGTTAAGATTTGTCTCGGGAATTTTTTCCTTTCCCCTTCTGAGAAATTTGATATAAGTTGATCAAATGCTTAGCAGTGCGACATGAGTTTAACTAGTGACCATCTATTCCGCACTTAAAGCAAATAGAATATGGAGCTTTACCAGATCGGCTCCTTTGGCATGCAAAATTTCTCCGACTCATATTCTTCCTACGCCTGTTGTGATCCTGAAGAGTTAGAATGGGGTTGTTGTCCTAGTAACCTCGGCCTTGTCTGAACTTTTTGGCACGCCCTTTTCCACGATAACCACGACCTCTGCCCTGCCTACTTTCCCCCGTCTCAAAAGTCCCAACAGTGTTGGCCTCGGGTAACGGGGTAGTGTCAGTCGGACGAGAGTTCTTAATTCAGCAGCTCATTTTGTTCTTCAACAATTAGAAGAGAATCCATCAAATCAGAGAATTTTTTAAAGTCCCAGATGCGATATTGCTGCTGAAGCATTATATGATTAAGATGGAATATCGAGAGCGTCTTATCAATCATTTATGCATCATCGATAACCACCCCGCATAGCCTCAGTTGAGACTTGAACTTGTGGATTGTGGAGTTGTAGGCTATGACATCCTTGAAATCTTGAAACCTCAGATTATTCCAAGCATTCTATGTCCTTGGACGTAGAACATACGCTAGACGATGGAAACGCTCCTTTAGAGATTTCCACATATCAAAAGGATCTTCTTTCGTAAAAAATCCATCCCTCATACTTTCGTGAAGGTGACGACGAAGAATGTTTGTGGCTTTACCCCTTTCTTGTGCGGTTTCTTACTCTTGGTTTTTAATTATATGTTTGAGATTTTTCTCCACAAGATGCATTTTTGCATCCAGCTTTCAAGTGAGATAGTTGTTCTCATTGACATTGAGAGGTATGAATTTGAACGATATATCTGACAATAACATTTTTAATAGATATAAGTTTTCTAATTGATTATTCCAATTAAAGATAAGAAAAAATAAATGACAGCTTAGCCATCCGAGTTCAAAAGTATTAATAAATATGTATAAAGAAAAGGCGACTGAGCCGTCCCTAGTTAGCACATTTATAAATAAGGTGTCGTAGACAACTGGTGGTTAAGAGTTAATAGGTTGACAAAGCTGTCTCTACTTAGCACATTAATAAGCAAGGCATTGCATACAACCGATGGTTAATAGTTAATAGGTCGGTTGTGTCGTCCCTTACTAGTACAGTAATAAATATGGCATCGTAAACGACCCTTGGTTAGTAATTAGTAGGTCGATTGTGTCATCCCTTCTTAGCACAGTAATAAACATAGCGTCGCAGACAACCGTTGGTTAGTAATTAGTAGGTCGGTTGTGCCGTCCCTTGTTAAATTAAGCAATATAGATTAATGATATTAATTATTCTTAATCTTTAATTAATCAAAAATTAAAAATCAAAAAGCCTTTCGGTGGGGTCATCGACTTTTTCTCATTTGCACGGGATCACCTGGTTATAGCTATAGAGCCCAAACCAGAGTTCGAACCCGTGATCATGGGCTACCACAGCCATAGACGATCCAAAGTGACATCCTTCTACTATGTCATTGCGTCAGATAATGCTCAAATGGGAGGAGTATATTGCATATACTCTTTTCAGATTTAAAACAATTTGTTTTTTAAATAAACCTTAAAACTTTGATTAAATATTATGTTTAAATAAGCACTAACCTAGGTATGTTATAGTAAAAATGAACAACTTCATTTATATTTTCTTGCCCTTAAGAAACGTTTATTGCTTCCTTTTTAAGAAAACATGATGAGAACTACTTGCATCCTTTTTAAGAAGGGAAAACTACACCTAAACTCCCTACACTTTCATTGATTTGCACATGGCCTTTTGAATTTTGCAATAGATAGATAATCTCTTAAACTTTGAAAATAAGGGGATAATGTGTAAAAAAAATTTTTTTTGGGGAGGGGGGATTAAGTGCCAAAAATAAGGATTATAAGAGAATATCTATATAATTAAAAAAAAATTGAAGGTTTAAGTATCTTCCAGATAAAGTAAATGAGGGTTAAGTGTATTTTTTCCTTTCAAGAATAAAACAAGGAAAACCCTCACCACAAACTATTTCTCATGGTGGTGTAAAACAAAACCCGCATGAAAGTTGGTATGGATACACATATGCTTGTGCATATCCATAACCCAATTCTTTCTTTGTGCACTGTAATCATCATCCTCATACATGCACAAAAGCAAGAAACACCATATTTATTTTGAAGAAAAACAATGGTTGAAATCTCATATGGTACAGTGAGAAGCAAGGCTATTGTTTTGAGAGAGATCATGTGCTTTGAAAGATAAAACAAACATAATCTATTTGAAAGGTTGAAAAGGTTTGAAGGCAATCAAGTCTCGAGAGATAACAGAGCCATTCATATAACATACTGTGAGGAATAAAACCACGGCTTCAGAAGATTGATCTATACCTGGCTCAATTGGTATAATCAGAACAATGATGCTGATAACGTGTTATAAAAGATGTGATTTGAAACGAGAGAAAATAAGAAGGAGTGTTGTTTTTCTATTCAAAAATGATTCTGAAATACAACGACTATAGTCCTATTTATAGAGGACCTTGGAAGGTTACTACATAATGAAGATTGTCCGATACAACGAATACTTTACAAGATAATAAAAAGTTGTGCAACTATTGGCGTCATCGATTTCGTCATTATTATTTGACGTTATATATACACAACGTTATTTGTACTTATCTCATTGTTTATATTTATGCATATATATTATATTATAACATAGTTCTAGTTTTTTCTTCTCCAAAATAGTCAAACAAACTTTCATATCGAAGTAAAATTGATTTGGATTATGCCGTGATAACAATCTTATGTCCAAGAGTATATCATGCGACACTAATTAATCTTCAAAGTACTTTTTATTGAATTTGGTGCTAAATATTCTCTTCGAATTGAACAAAAATCCCAAATACAAGTTTTCTTTACGTTTTGATTCTCATTTGGATTTGTGAACTGCAAGCAAAGGATATGTGAACTGCATAACATATTCTATGAACTGCAATTTTGTATGTATGAATTATAAAAAAAAAATCAAAATAGGACCAAAACGTAAGGAAAACTTATATTTGGGACTTTTCAATAATTCACCCTATAGTTTTTGCGATATCTATATATTTTCTACTAAATATGTATCGATATGTACTTTTCTTTTTCTCCCTATAAGCATGGATATGGTGTCTCGTGTTTATATCAAATAACATACGATTGTCTCGTAATATGTATTCGTTTAAAGTACGTAATATTAACAATCATTGATATTTCATAATAAATTTATAAAAAAAATTGCGAATGAACGTCGTACAGTACGGGTCAAACTTTATCTCGATAATGATAACATTCAAAATGTTACCCAAAAAATAAAATAAAAATTGAGATAGAGGGAGTAATAGTATAGTTTTCAACCATCCGATATGTTTTTGATAAAAAAAACAAAGCCTCTTCTCAACAGCGTTTTGGATGCCACTGAAATCAAGCTACTTATAATCTGCTATCTTAAATTTAAGATAAAATGACGTAGGATATCTAGTTATTCAACAACGTGCATCAAAATTTAACTCGACCTTCCTCAGACCTTCTCGCCCAGAGATTATCTATACGCTTTTTGGGTTTGGGAGCAGGTAAGAGCAAGTCTCAGCACCTTATAAATAGGTTGTTATTGCTGAAATATGATAATGATGATAAAAATTTTAGGTTCATTATTTCTAAACGAATTTTGACATTTGTTATATTGATGGTTATATATGACATGAAAAATAACAATGAATATTTTTTAACATACATCAACTTTGTGAAAATGCAAATAAAAGAACAAAGACAAACATAATAAAAATCATATGTGTCTTTGTCGATCATTCATTTAATAAAAATATCAAATCATAGCACATTATCATTGGAGGAGCATTTATATTTTATAATAATTTTTTATTATTTATGATCAAAATATAGAAATCCCTATATCAAAATACTCCATCCGTTTCAAAAAGGTTATATTTTTTATACATATTAGTAAAATAGATGATGACACTACGAATGATCCGCGCATAAATAAATGATATTTTTTTATAAATTTATCGCGAAAATCAAATATAACATGTGTCACGAACTATTTTCTTTTATAAACACCATGAACTATAATCATGAGATAAAATGACACTCGTATTATATCGTTTATTAATACTCCCTTAGTCACAGAAAAGTTACAAAATATACTTATTCTATTCTATTCTTTACGCATGAATATAAATCTCATTTTCATATCAAATTGCGTCTGATCGTCTCGTAACATGTATTAGGTTGAACTACGTAAGTTGCATAAATATTGATATTTCATGATAAATTTATAAAAAATTATGTTTGATCGTCATTATACGCGTATCAAAATTTATATCGATATGCATACAAACACATCTCAATATATAAATAACAAGAAAATCACATCCGCCTTGTTCTAACTTGACCAACAAGTAACCAGATCGTGTTCTTCTCAGCATCATCAACAAAGTGACACCACTGTCTTAGCCCCCAAACCAAAACCCCACACGAAACCACTATGCTGAAGCACCTCACACACACCCTCCGCCTCACCACCGCCGCCTCCCCCCGCCACTCCACCCCAATTCTCCGTTCCTTAACTTCACTCCGATCCCCAAACCCAAACCCTAACCCTAACCCTAACCCTATTTTATTGTCCCTTCGAGTCCGATTCTGCTCCGATGATGCGTCATCCGCCGTCGAAGCGAAGGCTGCTGGAGAGGGAGGGGAGGAAGGGGACGCCGCCGCCGCGGCGATTGTGCCGGTGGTGTTTAAGCCCGAGGAGTGCGTCAAGGTTAGGGGTTTAAGGGTGGTTTAGTGAAAAAGATTGATAACTTTGTGGTGGTTTATTGGGATTTGATGCTGTTTGGAGTGTTTGTAATTGAGTTCATCTGGTGTGGTTGCATTGTGAATTGGGCTTGTTGATTGGAAGTTTTCAGCTCGTGATGGTTATTAAGGCTTGTTAGTTGTGAAATTGAATGTATACTTGGCGGGATATACGTGATTAATGGAAATGAAAATGAATGGAGCAATAATAAGCTAAGAAATTGTGATCGATCCTACGGGGTGCCATAATCGAGGGGCATGTTGTGATATTGATCTTATTGGGTAGCTTGTATGAGCTTTTGTTTAGGATAGATGAATGAATGCTTGGTTGGCATTAGGGTTAGGGCTTGCAAGCAATTTATAAAAACATTTTTTTTGAAAAAAACTTGAGGCTTGCATACTTTTGAATGCTTGGTTATATTTACTGGGTTTGTGGAAGCATAATGCTTAATATAGTGGAAAATTGGGAAAAGGAAGAGAATTTGTACTAAGGCTTATTGGCGTTGGTCATTGAAAGGCATTTACCTTGTTGCTCTTAGCATCTTACAGCTGTATATGATTACTACTCCTGCAGGCTTATCTGCCTTTCATATGCCAGCCAGGTGGCATATGACGGCTGTTTCATGATATTGTATTCTGTTTGGTCTACTTTAAATTGCACTTCTCTTCCTATTTTTCGCTTTCTATTCGATATTTTACTAGGTTTTTTTAATCCCTACAGCTCTGTTTCCCTTTTCCTGGCAGGTTATAGCATTACCCTTGCCGTTGAGACCACTGTTTCCTGGATTCTATATGCCCGTTGTTGTCAAAGTATGGAAGCCTATCTTTAGCACTCGATATGATCTCCTATGTTATAATTTTCATTTTTGTTTTGAATGATATGGTATATGTTGCTCATGTTCCCTGCAAAAGGAAAATCAAAGCAGAAATGACTATCATAGATTAGCAAAAGATTTACTTAATGCCCCAATATATATATATATTTAGATGCATTCTGTGTACTTAGTTGAAACTGTGTGCAGGATCCCAAAGTGCTTGCTGCTTTGGTTGAATGTCGGAAAAGGCAAGCTCCTTATGCTGGGGCGTTCCTTGTTAAAGATGATCCAGGGTCTGGCTCTAAATCTGCATCTAATCCTGAGAAGAGTGTATTTGATCTAAAAGGAAAAGAGTTGTTGAACCGGTTGCACCAGGTCGGCACGCTGGTTCAGGTACTTCTGCTGTCCAGTATTGTCTTGGTGAACTTCATGATGCCACAACTTTTTTTTTTTTTTTTTTTGCATAGCTGATCTTGTCGGGTTTCCTTTAACTTCATGTGGTAGATCACAAATATCCAAGGGGAGCAGGTTATTCTCATTGGCCAAAGGAGGCTTCGAATTACAGAGATGGTAAGCACAATTTTTTCGCAAAGTTTCTATTGGCCGAGCACTCACCAGAAACTATGGCTTGAATTTCATTTATCATTGCCATTTGTGTGGAAATGAAACAAAAAGGTTTTTCATTCTAGAAATGCACACTTAGCTTAATAACTATGGCAGATCTTATCATATTGTAATATTTTCCTTTCATATCTCATCACAGTGGATTCTATGTATCCATCACGCCTACCTTGTGATGCTCATGCACTTTCTCCTCACAGGTCGAAGAGGATCCTCTCACCGTGAAAGTTGATCATCTGCAGGCATGATTTCACGTGAATTCTTATCTTGATCATCATTTCATCTTATTCTTGTATTTGAACACCATGTCAAAGCTTAGCTGTGTATCTGATTCTGTTTTGGCTCTGCTGCAGGATCAACCGTACGTAGATGATGATGTTTTAAAAGCCACATCGTTTGAGGTTATATCAACATTAAGAGATGTCCTAAAGGTACATTCTCTTTGGAGAGATCAAGTGCAAACATATATACAGGTAAATATTTCAGTATGAGAATATTGTGGTTCATCAAGCTTAGCGACAGGTCATTGTCTGTTGTTATTTGCCATTTAATTACTTATATTATTTGCTATAAGCTTATGAAGCTTTGCATATAAAAAAGGGTCATTTTTCCCTCCTCCATGTTTTAATACCTTCATTTTGTAGCTTTCTTAACCATTTCTAAGCATGGAACAGATGTTCTGCACCATCTTTTGCTCTTTTCCCTTTCTTTTTCTTTTTCTTTTTCTTTTTCTTTTCCTTTCTTTCTTTCTTTCAATTTTTTTGGATAATTGTCCTCAATTCTCATTTACCTGGTATTTTTCTCTTAATGGATAATATTTGATCCATCTTTGTTGTGGCAGATAACTTGGTTTCTTTCTTTCTTTTTTAATTGCTTGTTTCTTGCAATTTATATGACTGTAAATTTGGATCACCAGCATCATTAGCCAGCAACATCATAGTTGTGCATGCTGTTTTTTTTCTTTTTCTTTTTTTAAAGAAGTTCTACTGTTTTCTTTTCCCAGCACATTGGTGATTTCAATTATCCGAGGTTGGCAGATTTTGGTGCTGCTATATGTGGTGGAAATAAGGAACAATGCCAACGAGTGCTTGAAGAGCTAGATGTGAGTTGCAATTTACTATTAGCATATTCTTGGGTAGCATCAACTGCTTTAGTTACTTGATGTTGTGGTTGCCTCTTCCTGTTTGGTTTCATTCTTGATGTACGTCCTTGATTTTCCTTTTTTTTTGGCGGGTAATGGTGGATTCCGCTTAGCTTGTTGAAACTATCTCCAGATCGAGTTTTGTGCGTAATAAATTAGAAAATGATATAAGTTCTTTTTCAGTATCTGCTGTTGAGATGAGTTGAGTACCTGCTTTTGAGATTTACGTGGCTTACTTAGATACATGTTTTTTTTTTTTTTTTTTTTTTTGTTGGAAAATTTTAACCTTCAGGTTCTCAAGCGTTTACAACTTACTTTGGAAATGGTGAAGAAAGAAATGGAGATAAGTAAGATTCAGGTATCTGATTTTTTTTCTTTTTTCTTTCGTTTGTTATCTTTTCTTTTCTTTTCTTTCTTTCTTTCTTTTTTGTCAATTGCTTCAGAAAGTTCAGTTTCTACGTTGTTGTCCCAGTGTTACAACTTACAAATAAACCTTTATTATCTGTAGGAATCAATTGCGAAAGCCATCGAAGAGAAAATAAGTGGTGAGCAGCGTCGTTTTCTATTGAATGAGCAGCTGAAAGCTATAAAGAAGGTATACAATTTCTGCTTATTTATACGTATCAATGCAGTGTGCCATATGCTGACATCACATAGGTAGACTCATGTCGTGTCAAGAATGTTAGTAACCTGATACGTGCAATAGTATTTTGGCCATTTTGCCGCCTAGAATCTTGATTGATCGGCTTTTCATATGTTTGGTTCTTGGAGTCTTGATCTCTTGTGTGAGACCGGGAGTAAATCGTGTTTAGATTGTCAAAGTGACGAAGTTGTTTCTGGTACAGACTGGTGATTTATTTATGTTACTTTGTGACGTAATAGTTCCTCTGTTAGTTCTTTATGATTTTGAAGTCAAATATAAAGTCGCTTCAGCATCGATCTTTGGCTCTAATTGTGGAAGGATAATAATGCCCTCAGGTTATGTTATTACCAGTTAAATATTTTGCATTTTCATTTCAGGAGCTCGGGCTAGAAGCAGATGACAAAACAGCGCTTACTGGTGAGTAGTGTAATCTTGTTGTATGTTTGCAATATATTCTTTTCGCTCTAAACAATACTGGCCAAGTAGATGCACTTTTTCATTGCGAGTAATCATCTAATCCATTCTATTGGCCATGGCAGTTTAGTATCTGCCTACCTGGGTTTTAAGTAGCTATTCGCCGTTTTTCTGGGTGGGCTGTGGCGGTTATTGCCAGCCACTATTACTACATTATACACTCTTCAGCTGCTCGCTTTAGTGTAAAGATTCTTTCTTGACTGCTTTGCTGAGGTGGTCCTTGATATTTAGTCTGAAATCTGAATTCCCCCAGTAAACCCTCAAAAACTTCACCGTTGTGTTCGTGGTCCTTGCTTAGTCCTAGAACAAAAAGTTGCAATTAGTGACAGCCTACTACGGCTTTATGTAGTTAATCTCCGTAGATTTGTTATGTGAGGGCTGGTTGATGCCTTGATGGCATCTTGGTACTTCTTTCGTGACATACAAAGGAGATTGGAACTTTTCTTCAGAGTTCATTTTTGTATGCCTGTATTGTTGGAACTTATGTTCATTGTTTTGGTCAGTGGATTATTTTTTTCTTCAATGTGTTTCTGATTGAAATATATCAATTTCTTTCAGCGAAGTTTAAAGAAAGGATTGAATCAAAGAAAGAGAAATGTCCACCTCATGTTTTACAAGTCATAGAGGAGGAGCTTACAAAGCTTCAGCTGTTAGAAGCCAGTTCAAGTGAATTTAATGTTACTCGTAATTATCTCGATTGGTTGACAGCATTGCCCTGGGGGAATTACAGGTGTGCTTTCTTTCTTTGTGCTTTCCATTATGGTGTATATGCAAATTATTGTGGCGTAGTTTAGTTTTTGTTCATCGGAAGTTGTAGTCTTTTGTAAGGTCCATCCCTCTTACATTTTTTCCTCTTTCGGGAAAATAACATGCTAAATATTAAGGACACTTCTGTTTGTATTTTCATAATGATTACTAGCATCACATTCCTTTAGTTTTTAGTTTTTTTTTTTTTTTTTGTTTCCTTTACGATCTTTGTGTAGTTTTCTTTGGATGTTGGTACTTAATATGTTTTTCACCTAAGCCTTATAATATGTATTTAAATTATTTTTGGACGCCATTGAAGTTGTTTTACGTTAGTCCTCCTGCAGAATTCATGTGATGTTAATTTAGTTAGCCTTTTTTTTTTTGTTCTGTTATGGTCCTATTAGAGTATGTCCTACTTAGATATGACTTTGCCTCTGTTTTAAATGCAGTAATGAAAATTTTGATGTCATTCGAGCGCAGAAGATACTTGATGAGGACCATTATGGTTTGACGGATGTCAAGGAAAGGATACTTGAGTTTATAGCAGTTGGAAAGCTCAGGGGAACTTCCCAAGGTTCTGGAATTTTTCTGTCATTTTTTTTTCTTGTTTTTCACTTGGCATTTATTTTCATGCAATTTGGTCTCTGCCGGTTCATGCGAACACGTTGATGATTTTTGTCTTATCACAATTGTGGCAATAGTAGACCATGAGAGAAACCTTGAATTATCATATGATCTATCATAATCTTACAGAAAATGATGTACATGACAGATTGGAATGACGTCGTCGTATTCATGTAGCCGACCCACTTGATGGGATAAAGGCTTGATTTTGTGTTGTTGTTTACAATTGTGGCAATAGTTTGTTTTTGTTTTGGTGTTCACGTCAAATCACTTTTTCATTTTCTTCAGGAAAGATCATTTGTCTATCTGGCCCTCCTGGTGTTGGAAAAACTAGCATTGGCCGTTCAATAGCACGTGCACTAAATCGTAAGTTCTACCGATTTTCAGTGGGAGGCTTATCTGATGTTGCAGAAATCAAGGTACTGTTTGAACTTTTTTATCTATTTTGTTGCTGCAATTGTGTGGTATCTCGTAGATGTTAATATATTTTTATAATTACTGTAGGGGCATCGTCGTACCTATATTGGTGCAATGCCTGGAAAGATGGTTCAGTGTTTGAAAACTGTGGGAACAGCCAATCCACTTGTCTTGATTGATGAAATTGAC
>JAOVYX010019563.1:0-18301 GCA_035668315.1 Drosera spatulata | reverse complement strand
GGTGCAAAGCAACCATGATCCCATGGGCTAAAAGCTTAATAGAAGACCCAACATTATTAAGTCAAGAGCCTACGAGAAAAAGGTAAGTGACGCCCCATGGATGGTTAACTCCATCACCTCCTAAGGTGATGACAAGGGTCCATCATGAAAAGGATGAATAGTATTTTATAAATACTCTCATTTATTGACAAAAAGGGTTAGATTCTTGGTATCCACTTAGTCATTAATTTCCATTTCTGGATAGAGTCTAACTTAGTCATCAGAATTGGTCTTCGAGGATCACACCTCAGGCCCGACTAACCAGGCTGCTTGTTTCTGGCCCGTGCAGGTTTTTCGTGTCAGAATCAGAACCCAAAACACCACCAGTTCATCTCAACTCCTGGACCTCCAAATTCAGGCTCACTTCTTGAGTTCAATACAAACAGTTTGATGTCCACAATGGGGCCCAGAGTGCTCGAAACCAGGGATAACAAAGACAACTTCGGCTCAATGTCCCTTCACCAAGTCGGGAAGATGAGGTAATCGGCTTAGGAGCAGGTGCGAGTTCGTGACGGTTGAGAGGGTCAACCAACTCCGACTACAAATGTAAGAATACACTATAACAGTCATGAGGACATTGACCGACCTCCTAAACCAATGGCTGCATCCGCTAACACAGGTGGGGACAAGACCAAGTGCTCAGCCCGAATTGATCCCACCTCTTCGAGGTCATCTTAGAACGGTACCCCAGACCGACCTAAGGCACCATCTGAACCGCTACAAGGCTCCGCATGAAGGACAAGGAGAGTCTACACACACTCACTCCCACTCGGTCACTCCTGCGGAAGATCTTAGGAGTCTTCTCAACTTGAAGTCGATAGAAAACCGCCCCCGAGAAAAGCCGAAATATACAGAGGTGGTTCCAAATCCAGCCCAGGAGTAAAAGGAAAGGATCAAGGAACTCTTTAAAACGTTTAAAGAAGCTCCTCAAGACCAAAGGGGTGAAGTCGGACTAAGAATGTAGACACCCTTTACCCTAGCGGTCAACAAAGAGATCCCTCATGACAAGTTTAAGATACTAGTAACGAAGTCATATGATGGAATGGGAGACCCCTTTGATCATATCCAGACCTTCTGGACATTTATGAATATGTGTGAAGCCTCGGATGGGATCATCCACAAGGCATTCCCGACCACCTTGAGAGGCCCCGCTCGGGTATGGTTCAACGGCCTCATCCCAAGATCCATTAGCTCATTCGAAGCCCTGGCCCAAGCATTCATTACCAAGTTTGTGAACAGGTGAAGAATCCAGCTGAACACCTATATGAAGTAAAGCAAAGACTAGGCGAAAGCCTGAGGAGTTATGATTAACAGTTCAACTCAGAGGTAGTTCAGATTGAAAAGGTTGAGGACTCCGATATCTGCCGATCATAGATAAGAGGGATGGAGAATAGAAACCTGGCATACGATCTGAGCCTAGAGCGCCCCTGGACGTACACCACCCTGTTGGCCAAAATAAGCCAACATGTATCTGCGGAGGTGAGGATGGCAGTCCTGGACCAATTTCGAGGACTTACTGCAAGGGAGTCAAGCTCACGAGATCGGGGGAATGTGCACTGTCGGCTCGGAGAAAGATAACAACCAAGATAGCGGAACAAAAAGAAAGAAGGGAAGGTAAGGAAGGTCCGACCTACTCCTTTCATAGCCTGCTCAACACTTGCCGAGCTGAGGTACTCAACGTAGCTCGGAAAGACAACTTACTCCCCAAGGATCCCACCCGGGATATCTCGCGATACTACCTCTATCACAAAAATCATGGGCATGATACTAAGGAGGGTCGCCATCTTAGGGACGTTATAGAGGAACTAATACAAAATGAAACCTTGAAAAGGTTTGTGACGGACTAACTCAAGGCTCGAGGAAGGTACCCACAAAGATCTCAGGACAGGACACGATCATCCCGCTGGAAGAATGACGTCCCAAAGCAAAGGTCCAAGATCAATGTGATGCCAGGAGACTTTGTACCGTCCCCATCGACATGCACCATCGGCATTGCTGAACTCAGCATATCCAAGAACCCCGGGTACGGGTCCAAAAGACCCCGAGACGATCCCGAGGTCATCTTTCACCAAGAGGATGAGACGGGGATCACTTTCCCCTTTGATGATGCACTAGTTTTGACTCTCCACATTAGGGACTTTGATGTGGAAAAGATGCTTGTAGATATTGGCTCCTCAGCCGATGTCTTGTACTATTCAACTTTGAAAAAGATGTGGCTGGAGGATAAGGATCTCAAACCTTTCAAGACTCCTCTGGTTGGGTTCGTAGGCAACGTAGTGTTTCCCAAGGGATACATCTCCCTCATGATAACGCTCGGTGATGAAGGTACGGATAGGACAGCAGCTCGAACTGCTGACTTCCTGGTGATAGACCTATCCTCGGCGTATAACGGGATCGTTGGGAGCTGACTTGTAGACTTAAAGGTGGTCCTGGTGCCATGCTACCTTACTTTGAAATTTCTAACTTCGAACAGTGAGGACAGTGTGAAAGGAATCCAGAAAGAGTCGCGACGATGCTATGATGTCAGTCTTAGGCAAAAGGCAGAATTAGCTTGGGAAGCCTTTCCCCTTCACCTGGATCCCCAAGATCGAGTTGAGGGCCCCCGAACCTGTTGAGGACATTGAAATCATCCTGCTGGAGGATGGGAAGGAGGAAAAGACTGTCCACATTGGAGCGAGTTGAAGGAACCGACCTGAGGAGAACTGATCCAGTTTTTGAAAACAACTCGAACATCTTTACTTGGGGATCAAAGGACGTGCCAGGAATCAATCCAGACGTGATAGTCAATCCTAAGGTCCGCCCGTCAAAAAAGAAAAGAAAAGAAGCTTCACACCAGAAAGGGACAAAGCCATTGCTGAGGAAGTGAGCAAACTCTATATGCCAACTTCATCCTGCAGGTCTCGTACCCCGACTGATTGACAAACGTAGTCATGAAAAAGAAGGCGAACGGAATGTGGAGAATGGGCGCCAACTTTACCGACTTAATCAAAGCCTGCCCAAAGGATCGCAACCCGTTACCCGGAATTGATGAACTAGTCAATGCCACCTCGGGATGCGAGTTTCTATCCTTTATGGATGCCACCTCAGGCTATAACCAAATCTAGATGGCACCTGAAGATCAATTTAAGACCTCCTTCATCCAATAAAGTTGGGCAAATTTCTTGGGATCTCTAGCCGGGGGATTATAGCCAACCCGGCCAAAGTTTGAGCCATCCTGGATATGAGCCCCTCATGTACCAAGAAAGAGATTCAAAAGTTGATAGGATGCCTAGCAGCACTCGGGAGGTTCATCTCCCGAGGCTCAGAAAGGACCTTGCCTTTCTTCAAAACACTAAGGAGAGCCATCTCGGGTTAGGAGTGGACGTCGAGTTGCCAAAAAACCTTTGATGAGCTCGAGAACTACCCTCCAGGAAATGCCCTTGCTTACGAAACCTGAAGTCGGGGAGAAGCCGATCGTCTACTAATCAGCCTCTGATGATGTGGTCTCAATAGTTCTTCTCAGGATAGAGGGAAACAAACAGAGACCAATTTATTTTGTACGTAAGGTCTTTCACAATACTGAGACTATATATCCCAGAATAGAGAAGTTAGCCTTAGCAATAGTTAATGCAGAAAGAAAGCTCCGCCCTTACTTTCAAACCTATCCCATTGTAATAGTGACTAATCAGTCCCTGCGGCAAGTCTTGTATAAGCTTGAGCTTTCTGGAAGATTAATCAAATGGTCCATCGAGTTGAGCGAGTAAAATATGAGTTATAAATAAAAAACCGTAATCAAGGCACACGTATTGGCCGACTTCCTGGTAGAGTGTCGGTTCACCAATGATCCGATCACTAAGGATTGGGACACCTGAGTTGAAGAGGCAAAAAATTGGAAGATCTACACAGATAGGTCGTCAAATGCCAAGAGGGCAGGGGGAGGAGTGTTGTTGATCACCCCAATAGGGTGGAAGCTATCCTATACTATAGAACTCCAGTTCTCTGCCACCAAAACTTGGCCGAGTACAAAGCATTGATATCAGGACTTCAGTTAGTCAGGCACCTTGGTGCCTCAGCTGTGGAAGCCTACACAGGCTCGAAATTGGCAACAGAGCAAATGAACGGAATGTGTGAGGTTGGGGATACGATAAAAGGATACTGGTGAGTGGCCTAGAGGTTAGCTCAGGAACTTTTTGCATTGCAAGTGCAATAAATTCGTAGGGGGCAAACATGGTAGCGGACCGACTTAGCTGCTGTGCCCAGTCAGGGGAAAACCCAAGCAAGATTAGATATTACACTGAGGTTGTGATCGCCCCGAAGACGATGAAGATTGAGGAAGGAGAAACACTACCACTGCATGTCGGTCCATCTTGGATGGATGGACGATATTCGTGGCTACATTCTACATGGGACCCTCCTCGACAATCCAAGGGCTGCCCTCAATGTAAGATGAAAGGCATCCAAATTCTTGGTTCTGGGTGATGACTTGTGCAATACAGCCTATTCCTCTCCCCTGCTCAAATGCCTCACGAGGGAGGAAGGTTTAACCATCTAGGAGAGTGTGGAAACCATCATGGGACTAGGACCCTAGCCCAAAAATGCCAAAGACATGGGTACTACTAGCCCACTTTTCGAGCTGACACCGAACTCGTAAAGCGTCGTGACAGATGTCAGAGAACAGCTGACCACATCAACAAACCAGCCTCGAAACTCACCACAATAGAAGCCCCATGGCCTTTTGAACAATGGGGGATTGATATCCTCAGTCCTTTCTCCTTAACAACGAGACAGAGAAAGTTTGTAATCATAGCAGTGGAATATTTTACCAAGTGGACAGAAGCCGAGGCCGTACCAAAGAATTTCTATTTAAAGAATGGGGTCGAACAATGGTTCGTCTCGGTTAAGCACCCTCAGTCCAACGAACAGGTCAAAGCCATAAACAAAGAAATCAAAAGGCCCTGTCCAGGAGGCTAGCCGAAGCCAAAGGAAAATGGGTCGAAGAACTTTGTGGAGCATTGTGAGCATACAAAACAATCCCGAAGAGTTCAACGAGTGATAGGTTTCCTTATGCCTTGGCCTTCGACATGAAGGTCGTGGTCCCAGTTGAAATCGAGCACCCCAGCCCAAGGGTGATAGGTTTCCTATCTGAAAAGAACCCTCATCTTATAAGGGAGGAACTCCACTTCGTTGGGGAAAGGAGGGATGTTGCGCTGACTAAAGCCCAAGCTTATCAATAGCATGTGTCCAGGTACGTCAACAAAGACGTCTGAAAAAGGGGCTTCAAACTCGATGACCTAGTGCTCCGAAGGGCCAAATTCAATGTCCTTCAAGTCGGAGGAAAACTCGCAGACAAATGGAAAGGTTCATACCGAGGTAGTGCTGTTTAACTCGGGGGGCATGCAAGATCTCCAGACTCAATGGACACCAATGTTGAGAACCTTCAACGGGGACGACCTTAAGACTTATTATCTGTGATATAAAGGGAAGCCAGCTCGGGAACCCTATAAAGTCAGGACTAGACTCTAAAGAAGTCATTTTGCTCGCTTGTAACTTGCTATATTTAAAGTTTAATAAAGTTAAGTCAGAGTTCAACAAGTGGGCCTAAACACTGCTAAAAGTTCAAAAGCAACTCAAAGCAGGAATAAAGGTACATCGAGTCTAAAACGATGAAATTTCATTCATAAAAGGCAAGTAAAATCGCTTTCAAAGGAATGGATTTCTAATGACGTGGCGCCGTTTTTTCAGGAGATAATTTTAATTGTTAAGAACTCGCTTCCCCAGAAAACGATTTCTTCAATAAAATTAAAATCGCTTCCTGAGGAAGCGAGTTTTTCTTCGACGTTATTGAGAAAAAAATGGATGTCAAAAAGCAATACCGCACTAATCAGCTTTGCTAAAAATCCTAGACTGAATCAATTGCTAAGAATTTATAGACTAATATTGAAATATTCTAGACTTAATGTTTTGTTCAGCAATTTTTATATATTGAAAAGACCTAACACACAACCTAACTATGATTTGGATGGAATTTGTGACACATAAATATTTGTCACGATCTGCTGTGATAGTAGTTAAGATATCAAATATATCAAAAACTAGTCTATTCACCCGTGTAGTAATGTACAGAACAAAATAAAAAAATATGTTGGTCGTACGATAGAAGATACAGATATCATATAACTTTTAAAATTGATATAATACAGATATGATTAATTTTATTTATCAAAGATATTATAAATTAAATATTATTATCTTTTCGTTTATTTTTCTTAATTCTTAAAATTGACATTTAATATTAATCGTAAATTTGATAGATATTTGAATTAAATCTTTACCCCTAAAAATTCAATCAATATGACTGACCATAAATTTTATTGAATTAATCTTTTTTTAAAAAAAAACTTTGATTAGATATTGTATTTTATTTATCTAAATTATTAATATTTAATCAGAATCATCAGACGAAAAATTAAGCGATCAAGGTTAAAATATCTCACTTGAAAATAGAACCATCTTTATTTGCTTAGTATATAGTATAAATTGGAATTAATGATACAAGGCACACAAATATATCTAACAAGATCTAGAGTCTCATGAAAATATGAGTGTTTTAATGACACTTTTTCTTGGTGCTTCCTTCGGCAATTCAAGCATCATAAAATAAAGCCACAAACCCACGTAATCTTGACAAATATAGAAAATGGGAATTCAAGTATCATAAGCATCACAAAAAATAAGCGCGCAAGATCCAGCTATGGACATTCACGAAGAGCAAAATTTATAATGAGTATATGACAAACCAAAGTTCTTTACTCCGGAATCAGATCCTCAGCAGTTGGAGGATGGTGCTGTTGTTCAATTATGTGTTCCGGATCGTTGGATTGAAAATCCAACAATTCAGGTTTATTTAGTCATTTAGGATTTGTTTTTTCTTAATTGAATTTTTTATGAGTATAATTTTTTATTAGATTATTTTTATTAAGGCTTTTAATAAGTATAATATTTTAGGAGTATTTTTTTAGGATGGATATTTTCTTAATACGGTTTTAAATTTTTTTTCTCGAGATTTTTTAAATGCAAAAAAAAAAAAAACACTATCCTAAACAACTCAAGTTCTGTTGCATTTATAAATGCAGAGGATCCAATTCTTAGTCTTGTTTCTTTATACTCACTCCATTTCATAAAAAATACACGTACTATTTGACACGTATTTTGAGGAGATTCGTTATTCGTATTAACGATATAAGAAAGTTACGTCTCTGGTTCAGAGTTGAAGTACATAAATTAAATTATCATTATTATTTCACGATAATTTTGTATAAAACGATGTTTGATCGTCCTGTGAACGATTCGTAACTTGAATAATTTTATCGTTGTCCTAAGCCAACGTTGCGTTTTTTATGGATGGAGATAATACCTTTTAACTTGTGGCTTTTCCTTTAGATATATGGTGTCACTTCCCCTTACTCAATGACATGTTTTCCACGTGGGGATCCATTATATCCAACTAGGGACAATTATTTTAAAGTGTCTATAGAAGTTTCTACTCACATTATAGTGTTTAATTAGTTTCATGACACAATCAAAATTTGTTTTTCAATTTGGTACCCAATGATCTAAAATACCCACATTATTCTCATTCTAACCCAATCAAATCACTCATAAACTAACCCAACATATTTCTAACCCAAACCATACTCAACCTTGACCCAACCCACTCATCTCCTCCCTCATTAATCATCGAGCCCCTATCAATTCAACTCACACTTTCATTATTTTTGTTGATTTTGTTCATCGAATCGCATCAATTATGTTCACTCCGAGCCAAATCCAGCCTTAAATTCCTCTCTATCATCGATCCCTCATTCCCTGATCTCCCCAGTCTCGAGGAATCCATCGCCAAATTCGACTTCGATGATGATGGTGGTGGTGAGGTGAGATGTGGGGGGTTTTAAGATGTTAGGAATTATGCGTCTCCGAAGATGATCACGATCAATCAAGCACAACACGAAAAGTAATCAAACAATAAAGAACGTAAAACGTATCAAGATTGATGTGAAAAAAATCCTCAAAAGGAAGAAGAAACCTATGGGGAAACGAATCATTAATCAACAATCAGATTACAATGATCGTCTTTATCCGAACTTACTCGATCTTCTTTATTTTTCGCTCATCAAACCCTAAAGGAAATTATATGATTTGATTTCTCTCTCGTACTCAATAGACCTAATGACATATAGTATATATAGGTCTTAAACTGAACCAAGAAGATAAAACACGAACTCCAAATCTATCAAACTCCGCGCCCGGACGTGAAAATGGCGACGCGTCAGCATGGTATAAGAATTCCTGGTTTGGTGTTCTCGCAGCAAGCATCAGCTCAGGCGCCACCATGACTAGGGCCCGGGTTCTTTATTATTTCACCTAAATAGGTGATTTTGCAGGAAGGTTCACGCCCGGGCGCTTTTGGGATTTTCCTGTGCCTTGCTTTGTCGACTTCTTGCGATTCTTCACAACAATTTCAACATAAGAGGATGTTGCTAAGGGAATCGGAGTCGATGATTTGTGTGTATTGTGGGAGAGAGCATGGGAGTATGAGGGAGTTGAACAAGCCGGGGAGGATCAGGTTTAATCGGACGGCCGGGTTTGGTAGATGGAGTCCCTTGGGTTAGATGGAGCGGTGAGAATTTTGGTGTTGTGTTTGATTGATGTGTGTGCGTGTTGAATAGATCGATGAGAATTTGAGTGGTTTCCACCGCATATGTGTATAGCGTATGGTAATTCATCCAAGATCGATGAGTCTGCTCCTTGCTTCAAGGATGCGCTACTAGACTACTAAACTGAGATATGTAAAAGCCTTGAACTCAAGGATATCTTGCTTCTGGAATTAGAAGTTTGTCTAGGATAGTTAGAGACTCACAATCCGAGAAGCACATGCACAGAACACACTAGTTGGCAGAGAATCTTTCAATTGGAAAAATGCTGGTACGTTCGACATGGTGAAGTAATCATGCTTCATAGGTAGGTTGTTATTTTTTGAAGCTTTGAGATCCTCATGTCCTCTGTATACATGAGTTACAACCGTGACTTTTATCAGAGTGGTTTGAAGGACAAAGTGGGATGACCATGTGGCGTTGTACTTGGAGCTAATTTGATGATCTATTTATCAAAAATTGGCAAGTCGTTGTCTTTATACTGAACAAGTCTGTCAAGTTCGTAAATAGACAATATTCCAACTAGAAGTTAACCTGATTGCTGAATTTATGGGATGACCATATCTTCCGTTTAATCTTTTATTTATAGAAAGGAAGTTTGTTTATGTGAATTATTTTCTGTGAATTGTGTTTTTTTTTTTTGTTTTTGTGCGAACTGTGAAATTTTGTCTTGTGAACTGTAACGTTGGGATTTAGAAACTGTGTTGTTATTTTGAACTTTTTATTTTGATTTTTTTTGCATTGATTTTTTTTTTGCATTGAGTTTTTTTTAAATTTTTTTAAAGTTTTCTTTTCTTCTATTTTGTTGTTAAAGGTGTGCCAAAACATGAACTGTTTTTCTATTTTTGTATCAACTTTTTCTTATTTGTGAACTTCTTTTTTATTATGTGTGAACTTCCTTTTTATTACTTGTGAAATACTTCTTCATTATGTGTGAACTGCTTTTTTATTATGTACAAATGCTTTTTTTGTATTTGTGAACTGTTTTGAAATGCTTGTTTATGATGAGCAAATTATTTCTTTGTATTTGTGAAATGCATCTTTATTATGTGTGAACTGCTTCTTTATTGTGTGTGTCCCTTATTATATGCGAACTGCTTTTTTATTATGTGCAAACTGTTTCTTCATATTTATGAAATGTTTCTTTCAATTTGTGAACTGTGTGATTTTGTCTGTTTTTGTTTTTGAAGGTTTGAAAGCTGTCAAAATTGTTTGTGATATTAGAAATAAACCACCTAAGGGATCGGCCTCAATTGTCCTACTTGTGAAGAAAAGGATCGTGACTAGTGGGAGGAAGAAAAGATATTCGTTTCATCGAGTTACTCCCTTGAAATAGGAACAACGAAATGATGCTATATAAACTGTAAATGATGCTATGTAAAATGTTATTTTTTTTATTATATGAACTGTGGGAATGTTATATAAAATATGATTTTTTTATATTATGATATATAAGCTGATGATGTGGATATATAACTTGTGAGTTTCGTATTATGAATCGAAATAAGATCAATATGAACTGTGCATTATGTTATAGACTGTTGGTGTCGATCATAATTGTAGTACGACAATAAGAGTACAATGTAATTAAACGAAAGATAATTATTAATATTCAAACTTGAACATCATGATATGATATTGAAACATTACATTGATCCATAAGATGACGAAGTTCAAGCATTTCAAAGAGTGTCATGATCTTGAAACATTGTTTGATGTAGTTAAAAATTTTATATGCTTCCTATAAGGTTTGTTCTATGAGAGGACAAAGTTCACACATCATAATCGTTTAATCACTTCATTTTTATACTATTCCAACCTTATTGATGTGAATATGTATGAGATACAGTCAGACATGCAATAGGTGTTTTAATCCAACGTTATCTCAATTACGACATCGATTCTAACATTGCGAATTTTCACCTGAAATATTAGCAATATGAAGTGCGTATTGTGTTAGTGTGAACCACAAGGTTATTTCTATGAACTGAGAAAAGATAAATATGAACTAGAAATAATCATGGATATGTAAACTAGATTATGGTCTAAAACAGTTAAAAATGTAGAAAGGATCATAAATATGTAAACATTTGATGATTTGAACATGTATAGCATTCTAGGAGTTTGTATTAGATGATGACAGTAAACTATATACGTCACCATATGAATTGTATTCTTCTCCAATCAAATTGTTTTTTAATTGATATGAACTTCAATTTAAGTGTGATATGAACTGATATGCGTATGAACATTTGAAGTATCTTTCTTTGCTATAAATGAACATCTGAACTATTTTGGTTTCCCATGGACAAGTTTATGAACAAATTTGCTTAATATGTGAACTACACTTGCATATCAACATCCTAGATCTTACACATGCGATATACTTCCCTAGAATGTGTTTCTCTTGAATGTGCAATGTGTCTCCTTTGAATGTGTGAACTGCCTTACATGACACTAGTGAACTGACTCCCCGGAATGTGTGAATTGTCTTTCTCGAATGTGTGAACTAAGTTTTATGACCTTAGAAAATCAAAAAGAAACGCATAGAAAACCTGTATTATGAACTATGAAGAATAACAATATGAACTATGAACAATATCCAATATGAACTATGAAGAATATCCAATATGAACTATGAAAAATATCCAATATAAACCGTAAAGATTAACAATATAAACTGTGAAAGAATAACAATATGAAGTGTGAAAGATTAACAATATGAATTGTGTAGAATAACAATATGAACTGTGAAGAATAACAAAACAAATAAACAATCTTATGAACCATAAAGTTTTACAATCCATAAATTGTTTTGCAAACCTTAAAGTCTTATAATACACAAATAATCTTACAATACACGAATGCTCTAATAAAATGATATAAAATCCCCTCGAGATTTGATGAACGGGTTAGAAGCACTTTTGATAGGAATATATGTAATCCCTTCAGTTGTATAGAAATTGATAAACAAAACTTAGAAATATTAACCATGATGTAGTTAGTGTGCTAAGGCTGGGATTTAGTTAGTAATCTATAGTCTACCTTAGATGCTGAAGAGCAGACGACCACAGATGGAGAGCATTGTAGGCCATCAGATGCAGACTACTACAGAGAATTTCAGCAAGGCAGCTAAGACATGCATGGACAGCAAAAGACCTGCGAATACTTCAGCATCTAGGATCAATCTTGTTAACAAGGGCCAACACAGCAATGCAATAAAAGGTTACAGCAGTACTGAGTGCAAACGAAGTTATAGCAGTGATCGGGTGCAGACGAGGTCTCAATGGTATTGAGTGCAGACTAAGTTACAGCAGACTAAGTTGCAGCAGACTGAGTGCAGCAGAGATGATTGCCTAGGTTGAATAAGGATCAAAGGATTGGTCAAATCGAAGATTTGAGATATGGAGAAACTATACGAGGATCAGAATGAAGCTGATCTGTCAACATCAGTGAAGGGGCCACATTTGTTGCTAACAGACAGGCTATCAACATCAGATCAAGTACAGTCACGGGTTCATTCCCTCAGCCTATAAAAGGGGATCAAAGAGCTCAAAGAACAATATTGTTGATGAAAGATTTGACGTACAAAAACATACGAGAAATCTGAATTCAAAGCTGTTCAAGTAAGATGAATTGAACAAACAGGAAGAAAGAAGTTCACTAGTTTGTATTGAAAGACAAAGCTACATCAGAGTCCAGTGAAGGATCTGTGCAAGGGTCTAGGTTCTTTGTCTTTGGGAAGCTGTAAACTTGTGAAGGGGTTGTCTTGTAAGCCAAAAACAAGAAGATAGTGAACTCACCTCTTGGATTGACTACACTGATCATCAAGGGAAGACTAAACTAAGCTCTCGATTATCAGTTGATGACGAGTATCTGAACCAGTATAAAATCTTGTGTTCTTTACTTGTTTTCCATTACTTTGTATTTTTAGAATTGCTAGAAATCAATCAAAACAGCATACAGAGACAAAGTCTCAAAATATGAGTCTCTGCTGCAGACATCTCTGGTAGTCTATAAGGATAATCGGTGTACTTAAATCAAATATTCTGCTGTATTATACTGAAAATTTTAAAACAACCTATTCATCCCCCCCCCCCCCCAAGTTGTACCTGTGGATTTTACAACTTTCAACTGGGATCTCCTCCTTTTCTACACCGACTTCTTCAGCGCGTCTCTACGGTTTTCATTCCATCCCTTCTTCATCTTATTCTTTTCAATTATCTTGGTGTCACTCCTACTCAATTAAAAGCATGCACTGTAAGTATGAGAAACATGAACTGCAATATAAACAGTATGCACTATAAGTATGACAAGCATGAACTGATTAATATGAAAAATATATAATGGAAGTATTGAAAGTCCCAGAAATAACCTAGAGGGGAGGGGGGGTGAATAGGCTATCTTACAAACTTTATCAGGCAGCACAGCAAAGCTATTGGCTAGACTGTATTACCTGAGTTTGCTGTAGTTAGCGAAAGTTTTGCAGTTGAGACTCTAGCTTTGAAAAGGTTGTCTCTTTGGACCTTTTGAGATTCAGCTAACAGTTTAGAAATAAAGAAGTGACACAGGATTTATACTGGTTCAGACACCTACTACCAATAAGTAACAGGAGCTTAGTCTAATCTTCCCTTGTTGACCAGTGTAGCCAAGCCAAGAGAATGTTCACTATCTTCTTGTTTGTGGCTTATATGAGAAACCCCTTTACAACAAGACTCTTCTTGCTAAAGGATGAACAACCTAGATCTTACAGTGCTCTGCTGCAGTTGCTGTTCTTCACTTGCAGATTAGTGAACCTTCTTCAGAGATCCTGAATCTTCAATTCAGATCATGCACAGCGAGTCTCCAAGGCTTTTTCTTTCTTTGAAGGTTTACAAATGATGTTCAAACTTTCTCAAACTCATCCAACCTTTTTTCCTGTGCACCGTGTCTTCCCTTTTATAGGCTCAGGAAGTAGAACCCGTGACTGTACGATCTGATAGTGACAGCTTTGTCATCCACTACAGTAGACTGACCTCACTTCACCTTTTCTGATCCTGTACGCATCACCATTGCTTCAACTTCTCGTTTTTTACCCCTTTGAAAGTCCCAGAAATAAGCTAAAGAGGGAGGGGGGGTGAATAGGTTATCTCAAACATTCTCCAGACAGTGCAGCAAAACTATGGGCTAGTCTGCACTGCCTGAGTCTGCTGCAGTAATGCGGAAGTTCTATAGTTGAGACTTTAGCTTTGTGAAGCTTGTCTTTTTGGATTTAAAGTTCTTCACTAACAATTATAGGAGTGATAATCAGTGCGGAAAAGTAAATGACACAGGATTTTTATACTGGTTCAGACATCTGCTACCAACAAGTAATAGAAGCTTAGTCCAGTCTTTCCTTGGTGACCAGTGTAGTCAAGCCAAGAGGAGGTTCACCAGTTCTTGTTTCTGGCTTATAAGATAACCCCTCTTACAACAAGATCTTACTTGCTAAAGGATTAAGAGCCTAGATCTTGCAGTGCTCTGCTGCACTTGTTGTTCTTCACTTGCAGACCAGTGAACCTTCTTCACAAATCCTGAATCTTCAATTTAGCTCACGCACAGCGAGTCTCCAAGGCTTTTCTTCTTTTTGAAAGCTCTCAATTATATTCAAATTTTTTCAGACTCTTCCCCCTTGTCCTCTGTGCTGTGAGTCCCCTTTTATAGGCTCAGGGAACCAGAACCCATGACTGTACTATCTGATAGTGACAGCTTTGTCATCTACCGCGTTAGACTGACTTGGCTTCACCTTTTCTGATCCCGTACACATCACCCTTGCCTAAGCTTCTCGTTTTTTATCCCTTCCTTGTTCCTTTCCATTTCAGCACAGTTCATACTGCACCCAGCCTCATGCATTAGGTCTGCTGCACGCCTCTGCTGCAATGCCTCTGCTTCAATGCCTCTGCTGAACAGCCTCTGCTGCAGCCTCTACTGCAGCCCTGCTTTCAGCCTCTGTTGCGCCTCTGCTGCACCTCAGCTGTATGAGCTCTACTGCACAGTATTCATATCCAGCCTTTCTGCAACTTCACTTGCACCAAGTACTGCAGCCAGTCTGCTAGAACTCAGCTCCCACTCAACAGCTTCCAGACCTCATTTGCTCAACCTGCTAGTGTAGCTTCATCTGCACCAAGCATTGCACTCAGTCTTCTACAATTCAGCTTGCAAACTTGCACTGCAATATGGTTCACTTCTCTTTGCTGCTGAATTGTCCTTGAACACAGGAAGGATCCTTGATCATGAGAACACTGGGACCTTTTGCTGTTGTATGTGATTGATCTTTGGCATGTAAATTTTAGTCCCTCTAGTAGTCTGCACCACTCAGGTCGTCCGCACTCTACTGCACTTCTGTGCCCTGCTGCTCTGCTGCATCTGCGGCCGTAGTCTGCAACTACTTGACTAATTATTACATCCTAAGCATCTAATACATACATAATTTCATTCCTAAGTTTTCTTCATCAATTTCTATACAAGTGGAGGGATTGCACATTCCTAACAATCTCCTCCTAAATTGATGCAAACAAAACCCCTAAGAAATTTTAACCGCAAGAACACCTATACATTCATTTCTAAGAATAAATTTTATAGAATGTAGAGGACTTGCATTTTATCCTAAGGATCAATCCTTCTGTCCTCTCTTGGAAGGATAGTCCAGCTGCAGAACCTTAGGCCGCTTGTGCTTTTTCTTCTTTCTTGGTTGCTCTGCTGTTGACCTAGACCTTTGTTCTGCTGGTCTGCTGCTGGACCCCTCTGCTGTAGACCTTGGCTCATTTGGATCTCTCTGCTGCAGGCCTTACCCTTTGCTCTGCTACAGGTCTGCTGCTTGTTTCCTCAGCTGTATACCTTGGAGCTGCCTCCCTTGAGTCCACTCTACTGTAGATTTCTCAGGCTTCTCCCCCCTTTTGTTTGTATTAAAGCTTTTGGAGAATAGCTGTCGAGGTCCTGAGGGGATCAATTTTGGCCTGCTGCTTCTTGAAGTCTTCCTTTTCTTCGAAGGGGCAGCTTGTGATGGAATAGGGGCCAGTCTCTTCTGTAGTTTGGTCTGAGAAGTTCTTCTGACAGTTCTTCTCCTTCTTAGTTTGTCTTGTTGAGCAAACTACTGCAGCATTGCCTCCTTCTGAGGTTTTCCCAAGAGAGCATCAGTCTGTGTTCTGAGTTCTTGGTCCTTCTTTCTTAGTTGCTCAATGTATTGAAGCGCCTCTTCAAATTTCTTCTTCTATTCAGAAGTTTCTTCTTCTTCTTCTTATACCTCAGCTGCTTGAGCTTCTGCTGCTGTCCTTACTTAAATGATCTCCAGCTCATCATTATCATCTGCATAAGGAACAAGACTTATATTAGTATAGGAAATCAAAGTTGTTGATGTTGATGTACCTGCTGTATCTTCATTGATTGTGATCCCAACTGTTGCAGTAGAGACTTCATTTGAAGTGTCAAGATTTTGCAACTTTTCTTCAACGGCTTCAATTTCCTTTTGTGTAAATCCCCTTGCAAACATCTCCTCTCTGAACTTAGCTTGGGGACCTTCCCGAATTTGTTCAAAACTCTTCATTGACCCTAGTATGAATTGTTGTAGATTCTCGTCTGTACCTCCCTTTATGAACTCGAGGGCTACATTCGAGTCATGTAGAGCTGCTACTTCAGGAATCTTTGGGGGAAGTGTTCTTGAGGATGAGCCTTCCTCAACTGCAATGATTGGTTGTATCATTTGTTGTTCTGTAGTCTCCACAGTCTGCTGCTCGTCAGCACCTTCTTCTCTCATCTACAGATATGCATTTTGCTCATCCGTCTGCACTGCTGCAGTTGGAGCTTCCCTCATCTGCACTGTTGCAGCTGGAGCTTCGCTTGTCTGCACTACTGCAACTACAGAGCCCGTCTGCACAATAGTAAGGGCAGTAGTGGTCTGCATGTTTGCATTTCTTCTTCTAGTCTGCACGTCTGCAGACTCTATTTCTACTTCCATTGCTCTTCTTTGAGCTGCTTCTTCTGATTCTTCAGAGGATTGTAGTATCAATTTCCTATTTGGAGGCTTGGGAGCCTTAGGAGCGATCTTCTTTTTGGGCTTTTCAGGTCTCTGCTGCACTGCAGACTGTGCTGCAGCCTTGGGCTATGGTGGAGGTGGTTGCGTTACTAGAACCTTCCTCATTTTTGCCAAGCTTGCTGCTAATCTTCCAATCTTCTTGATGTCGATTTGCTTTGACACCGTCCAAGGCCTTCCCTCTGCAACCTGCCGTAGAGAGGCTGTCTTGCCTCTACTGCTAACTGATACATGAGCAAGCTTGCCCAGTTAACCTTGTGCCTCATCGGATCGCACACATGATTTGTTGCTGATCTTGAGTGATTTGGTCCTGTGAGAATTCTCTCGATATAATGGCCTTTTTGACCACATCAGCAAGAAATCTATGTTCCTTGGACCGGAACTTCTTCATCGTTCGAATTCCTTCCTTTTCATGTTCTGATGTAAGCATAGCAAGCCAACCTTCAGCAATGATGGTGGAGGGAAGGATTCTTGAACCTTCATTGGAGAGTATGAAGATTCTTCCAAAATCTTCTACGGTGATATTGATGGCCTGCTTCTTGTGGGTGTATTGGATTTCTTGATGGTTGTTAGAAACCCTAGCCTTATCAATAAATTCCACAACCTTCTCGTCGAATATGGGACTAGTTAATTCACAAAGATACTTTAGTCCGGCCTCTTGTATGCATTCCGAGACTTCTCTAACTTCATCTGATTCATGCACCAGAGTCTCGAAATCGATCACCACCCCTGTTTGCAAGTCTTTTCTTGCAGGGCTTGCTTGTCGCTTAGATGATTTGGAAGGTGTTAAGGAATTAGGTTTGTTGGCCATTACAGTTTGTGAAGATTAAAGTTTGCAAAGATTTTTGGAAAGAATTTGACAAATTGAGAGTGATCAAAGAGAGAATTGAAAGAATTAGGGTTTGCTGATCACGAGAGAGAGAGAGAGAGAGAGAATCGTAAAGTAATTTTTGTAACAGTTGTCTCTCCTTTTATAGTTACTGTTGATTTTAACCGTTTGAAATCAAAAAGTAACCGTTACACAGTTTCCAAAATTAATTCATCAGTTGCAAAAATCAAGGAGATAATCATGAAAACTGTTTATTTCCAAAAATGGTAGCAGTAGAGTGACACCTGTATCTGGTCTGCATGGCTTGTGCAGTAGAGCAGTAGAGGAAAGTCACTCGTCTGCATCACTTGAAAATTGTTGAGTGCGTTCCAGGTGGTCTGCTCGTCTGTATTTACATATGTAGTAGAGCAGTAGAGTAAAGTTGCTCGTCTGCACTCTCTGAAAACATTGAACCCTTTTAAAAAAATCCTCCTCGTCTACATCTACACCTAGAGTAGAGCAGTATACATGGCCATTTTACTCATTTAAATCTATCATGCCTAGCTCTCCTCTGAACATATGATAAATTTATTTTCATCTAAGGGTTCTGTAAAAATGTCGGCAATTTGTTTTTCCGTTAGAATGTATTCCAACTTTATGTGACCTTTCTGCACATGATCCCTGATAAAGTGATACCTGACATCAATGTGCTTGGTC
>JAOVYX010019562.1:0-18301 GCA_035668315.1 Drosera spatulata | reverse complement strand
AGCCATAGTATCAGCTTGGATGAATCAAAATTCAAAACCAAATGATTAATATCAACTTGGATGTAATGAAAGACATTTGCATCACGAAGCAACCTACTGGGTGGTATGGAGGTGCTCTGCAGGAGACTAGCGAGAAACCGGCAAATCCTAGGCAGAAATCCTAAGAACCAGTGTATTAAAAAACATTTGGCCGGCAACCTGGGCAGAGTCATTGCCTAGATGACCATGTCACCATCGATCGTTCTGAATGGCTCTCGTGCCTAAATGATGCATAAATGCCGATGAGCCTTTGCAGCATCAATATCATCATTATTCTTCCTCATAGAAACAGAGATAGTAACCATTTATGTGAAAAAGCAACAAAGATCAGCAGTTCAGTAGCAAATGCACATGCAAAGGGAATGTTGAAAAAAAAAAAAGAAAAAGAAAAAAAGTGCATGACAATTGCAAAGCAACATTCATGCACCCATATGAGGCAAGAATCACTTGAGATTGCAGGAGACATGGACACGGCAAGAAAAGCATGGACATGGAATCACATGGGATTCAATGATGATAGACTAGTGGGAGATCTACAACTGAAAATTAAGGAGACTCATTGTTTTTCTGGAAAGTTCATAACAGGACCACGAAAATCCAGAGCACAACAAGATGTACTAACATCACTCAAACGTGAAGCCTGTAACACCATGTTACTTGCCTGTGTTACCACCCCATAAATCATGTTAAGACTTTAATGTGAACGATAGTATCACTTCAGGGAAAGCCAGATACAATAAGCAAAGAAGCATTGGAAAAAAAAAAAGGTAAGAGAAAGCAGGTTTTGGTAGCTACACTAAGGTGAAAAATAAAATCAACATTAAATCAGCAGTTTGAACATGAATCTGAGGTTCAAACTTCAGAGGATTTATAGGTGAACTTCGAAACCAGCCAACACAGCCTATTCTGATATAAAATCATGGAAGTGAACCGTAAGAACTAAGTTTAAAAGCAATGAACACATGAAACGAAGGGTTAGAAGTTAGAATCAACAACCAACTAAGGCAATATGTTGAAACATTTGAAGACAATAATATGTAGGTTATCAGATAGCAAAACTTATCCCTCTAAGCATCAAGTTGCAAAATGGCCGCTGAATGACAACAGCAATCCAGACTGCAATTGCAAATGTTTTTGCCACCATCCCCATCTAAACTAACATCACCCATATATAAAGAACAAGGTTTCATATTTCAACAACTTACTTAAAGGACTTATGGGAACATCACCCTCTCCCCTGCTTCCAGCAGTGTAGTCTCAATTGAAAGTATTTATCTCACCTGTCCTTGCTTAATTCGATCCATTAGGAATGCCAATCATATCACGATAGTTTTCCTCTTATAAACAAGATCAATAGTTGACTGATCACCCTTGCATTGTATATGTAACCATCATAAGGACAAGTGGTTCACAACAAAAGTGCAGATAACTTATACTCCAGCTAGTGTTCTTTGTACTGGACTGTGTGCCTTACAACTTCTGTCTGGAAGTTTTTATATCAGGCAATTCACCTCAACATTATCATATTTTTACAGTTGCTTCATGGATCAGCCTTCTTCCAACAACTACCAGAAACCAAGCATCACGATGATTCTAAGAGTCTGCTACATGTATCGCTAGAATTCCAGTAGTTCACTATTACAATCCATACAGTATGGCCCAAGCGCAAGTTTACGAAGTTCATCAAGAAAAGAAATGGAAGTTACGAGCAGTAAGTGCAAGAGGTGTACAGATTTCACTCAAAAGAATACACATTAGTACTGTGACCAGCTTTAATGAGAAGAAAAAAGATAGCTTAGGGTCCACATAAATCCAACATCAAACCAAAGGAAAAGAATCATATGAATAGCTATGAAACAACATGGTCCTAGCTTTCACCTTTTGCTTTTGCTTCAATAGATTTTTAAACACATTATGCTTTCACTTTAATTATGCTAATTTCCCTATTCTGCCAAAAAAAAGTACACATTTTATTCTAAATCAGTTCAATCTCACTAAACATAGGCACTTCTATTATTGAACCAACAACCAACACATCACTATCTAATCAGCACAACTTAAAAATAACAACACTAGAAGCTGAGATCAGATGCAAAACTCATACACGCATCCCTCCTTGAAAACATGATCACCATAAACATACCCACGAACTTGGAGTTAAATCTACAACACTGCTAACAGCAGTTTACATTCGAAAATCTGTTACCACCAGAACATAAATAATGCATCACTTATCAATCACAAAGAGCTTCCAAGTGACTGAAGAAATCAACATCTCAGAAACCATTTTCAATACCCTTTATAAGAATCCCATATGGCAATCCACCAAGATCTAATTTGGGTATTCCCCATTCAGAATCAGAAACATCAAATGACAAAAAATCAAAGAAGGAATGAATCACAATGACCTCAACTCAAGAACATGATCAGATCCATGCAATAAAATCAACAATCAAAACCTTTCAATCTCGAAACAGTAAAAGCCACTCACTTGTTTCCCCTAATTTTGAACCAAGCCTCAGCACACTGCTTATGAGCAGCAGCCAAATCCTCCTTACAAGAGCAACCCAATTCAACAGGGACACCATTCTCAGGATTAGACCCATCAAAACTCAGATGACAAATCCTACAAACCCTCTTCACTTTTTTCCCCAAATGGACAACCCTTTCCACAATCCCACTCTCAAGATCCAACTCCAGTGATCCACAATCAGACAAATTTGACCCTCTCCCTTTCTCACAATCCCCACTGATCTCTCTCTCAAGATACCCACTTGACCCAACACCACCACCACAACCATCCTCAGCATCAGAATACTCTTCCAAACTAGAACTCTCTGAGCAATGGCCACCCATATTTTTACTATCCTCTATATCAACATCAGCAACAACAACTCTAGATGAACCACCCATTGTTGACTCTGTCCCCTCCTCCAACATTGAGACTCAAACCCTAGAAACAAGAACAACCCATCAAGGAAAAATGAGAAAGGAGTTGGTTTCATCAATAAAGGAGGTGGCTTTGATGAGATTTAGACAACTGGGTACACAGAAAATTGCACAGTGTAGTGGTTGAACAATGGTGAACTCAACATGTCTATATCCATCTTCGAGTGAGACATTGAGATGGGTTTTGCTTGTTGGGTTTTCGTGTCAGAATATGAAGGAGTAAAAGTACTTCGTGTTGGAATGATGAAGGGACAAAGGACTGAGAAAAATTAAAAAGCAAGAAGATTGGGGGAAAAATACAGAAGATGAGCAGAAACACAGCAATTCACCTCACCCTTTTCTCTATGCAATAAAAGGGGAAAACGAGCGAAATGGTGGGGTTTGAGTAGAAAAAGGGTCTCATCTCATTGAAAAACAGAACAGGCTTGCAGCAATAATAATGCAATTTTTTTTCACGTTCTTCATCACACAGGAAGAGAAGGGCCACGTTATTTAGAATCAAGCGAAGGGGATCTGCCCTTGAAATCTGGGCAATCGACTAACTGTATGTCTTGCACAAGGGCATTCATATTAGAAGCTCTAAATTTTATCTCTCAATTTTTTATTCTTTATTAAATTCCATTTTATCTATAAAAAAATATAAAATGTTATAGTAATATTTTAAACCTAAAGATTCATTATTTATTTTATAGTATTTTTACACACTTCAACACACATTTTCAATATCACATATTCTATTTTTTCACTTTTATACTAGTAAAAAACAAAAAACAATGACTTTGAATCAATAACTTTGAAAATATACGAATAACCCTATATCAATTTCTTCAAATGATATTTCGTGTCAAAATAATTTAATTTTTTTAAAGAAATTATGAAGAATATAAATATAATCCTTTTATGAACTTCTATATGATCTGGTGACAAAATAATATAATTTTTTTTTTACGAGAAAAGGGTTAAGTGCATATTTTTAAATTTGATGGGGGTCATTTGTCATGACACAATATTTCAAGGGGGTTAAGTGTCATTTTTCCTTTAGAAATCGATCAGAACACACTATACCGATTAACACTGATTAGAAACGGTTTAAGAATTCATTAATAACCGTGTAACTGACACCCAAAACCATTTAATTGTAATTGATCAAAAATTGAAAAGCCGACACCCAAAACCATTTAAATGATTTTGAATTTAAGTTTTGAAGCGATTAATAATAACTCGTTCTGTTCCAATTCTGGTGATTGAAACTTAAAAGCCAAAATCGAAGCGATCAATACCCTTATCATGTATCCGCCAATTTATTCTATCATCAACGATTGCAATCTTATGATGGATTTAGAGAATTTATAGTACCTGATGAGTGTGTAAACACGCATAATTTCTCTAGCTAATTTCTTATCTTTGCCCTATATTTAGTATAATTTAGTGTCTTATTGTTTCCTTTTAATAGTAAGAGCATGGATGGTGCCGTACTTCTTGTTTTTATTGCAGATGTGAAGTGCTTGAAGTACTTCTGATGGTGAGTTGCTTTGGAAGAGTTTTGTAGTTGTTTTCTGAAGTTTCTTGTTGATCTCAAATGGTACAAGACGTGTTTATTGATTATTTGGATTAAAAGACGAAGAATGCCTATTTTCAGAAGGGCCGTGCATGGTGTGCATGGGCCGTGCAACATGAAGAATCAATATGCACTGAGTATGGCGTACAAGAAAGGGACACGGGCCGTGTCTGCAATGCACGGATCGTGCGTCCTCCCCGAGCTGTCATCCTTATCTTTTTTATTTTGGGGAAATTCAGTTTATTTTTCATTTTTCTATTAATACCCACGACGAAATATCCATTCATCACGAGTTTTACGTCACTTTTCATTAGTTTTTCCGAGAGGACAGCTGCCGTCACGATCTATGCTACGGACATCATCGAGAGGTACATCGAGGGAGATTGAGATCTATGCTACGCTTCGCTCCATCATTGAAGGGATCATCATTCATCCATCATCTAGAACAATTGTTATTGGTCTAGGGTTTTGTATTTCTTCTTCTATCATTTGAGACTTGAAATGACTTTCGTTGATCGTTCAATGTTTTGTTCATTACTCGTTATGACGATTGTAGTGTGAAACTTGAGTTTGGCTTAGTGATTGTAGCTTTCATGGATTTTATTAGACTTGTTTATTGATCTTGATAGTTTTATATTCATCATCTATGATATCATGTTCATATGTTGATTTATTCCCAATTACCAATTCTATGTAGTTTGATTAATCACCTTATTACATTGAAAAAGTATGTATGCAATTAATTACTCACATTTGATTAATGATAGTAGCAAATTCATAGGTTAATGTCATTCTCTTTTGGTTAAACTTTGGACGCATGAATATGAACATGATTTAGTGTTAATCTCCGTTAGGTTAACATCACGGGGTATTAGGAAATAATTATAATGCGACATATTTAGTCTATGTTATATTCTCGTTTTCATATAAAGTAATTATGTTAATTTGGTTATGATATGTTTTATGGTAACCAATAATAAAAATTTGACAACTCTTATTTTGTCGTATCTAATTACAACACATATCATAAGTAGAACAAGAATTGAAACATGTCGGTCCGTGATTAAAATACATGACAAGTGAAAGTCACGAAGGCCGTACGCTTTATTGAACTTGATTGAACTCTCGAGAAAAATCTAAAATTGAACCATCTGAGTTTATTACAAGGTCTTGCTTAATTTTTTTTTTTTTCTGCAACACCTTCCCCCCTATTTTTATTTTATGGAGCTTAATTGATTAGGAATATTAAACTAACTTAATAATCACTACATCATTCCAACCTTATAATCTAACTCCTCATGGGATCGACACCCCTTATCACTATATTACGTATTTTCAGGGGGAATTAATTTACATACATAAAGACACACGATAAATTTCGACGCCTTTGCCACGGAGTTAATAGTGAATTATGTTGTTTTATTTTTGCCTGTGAATTATTTCTATTACTATTTTATTTTATTTTTTATTTTAGTGATTATCATAGGTTGTGAAGAACTCAAATGATCAAGAGGGCGACCTCAACATTATCACAACCTCAAAAAAATAAAAATAAAATGGTGATTTCGAATTTGAGCTTTGAAACAATTAATAATAACTCATTCTGTTCCAATTCTGGTGATTTGAAACTTAACTGATTAAAACACCAAAATCGAAACAATCAATACCCTTATCATGTATCCACCAATTTATTTTATCATTATCGTATGATAGATTTAGAGAATTCATAGTACCACACTATCCTATTTTTGGATTGCTAGCTGAAATTAACTTTTTTTTTTATTGATGAAAATAGTATCTTCGCTTGAACCAAAAAAATAGTATCTTACACCAACCAAATTGCAGCTACATTTAAGATAAGTTTTAAATTGTCAACAAATACATTTTTTTAATTATAATACATAAATATATCTTTTATTTATAAATAAAAAGATATCAAAAGAGTATTCACTCTCTTTTTGTTAGATTGTTGTCCCTATAACTTTGCTGACTATCATTGTCCAACAACCAATGATGTTAAACACTATCGACCTTTGCCACCATGGCCACCAATTGCAATCGAAAAGCTTGCCATTAAAAAATTTAATATGTCTGTCAAAAAATCTAGTACGAATTGTACACTCATTAACCCATATTGAGTCCATCATGGCTAGCAACCATTGTCGAGCAATTACCATTGACATCGCCATAAAAATAAGTACGCCTCAAGGAAAAAGCTAGTTCATACGGTAATTAAAGTCAATGAGCCTGTGTATAAAAACTAATACGTCCATACAAAAGATAGCATAATTATACAAAATTTCAAGTTAGAAGGAAATTCTATTTCGTCCCCAATAGTAATACAACGGCAAACCCAACCTCATCAATGCTTTATTACCCATTCATCTTCTGACACACCTCCCCCACAATCCTTCTTTACCCTACCGAACTTCTTCTCCATTCTCAAGAACTCTTCTCGAAGCCCCTCGAAGGTGCATGGTTGTGATGTTAACCACATGAATCCGATACACCATAAGCCCATGAGGGTCGAAGCATCTTCGTTTAACATGATGGGCGAGTAGGTCTTGATACAAGGGTTGTTGATGGTGAAATTGAGGAAGAAGATAGAGGAAGAAGGCAAAGGAGGACAACAAGTTATGCATATGAGGTGGCGTGCGAAGTCCAGGATGATAAGAAATATGAAGAGGGTAGGCGATGGTCAGTGGCTATTGTGACAATGGAGTTGGTTAAGTAGTTTTTTCTTGTTTGAATTGGCGAGTCAATACATCTTATTTTGTTTTGAGATTATTATCTTGATGGACTGTTGATACACTAGTTATTAGTGGTCTGATAGTCTTAGGAAATGCTTAGTAGGTCATACGAAAAACAGGAGAAGGCTTCATGGGAAGTGCTTGATAAGTTAGGTGTGGCGTAAAAAGGTTTCGAAGATATCAAAGCTGACACTGGAGTTCTAGTGATTATTTATCCTGGGAGCAACTGCGATCTGATACGGGTTATGAGATTGACAAGAACAGTGCATCAAGGCTTCACGAGGAGTCTGACTAATATAATTATGAAGAGACTATTTTTAGATGCATCAGATTGAAAAAGAACCTATCAAAGTTGTTTAAGAGAAAGTCTTTACTAAGAGAAGACTTCTAATCTGATGAAGATTGAGAAGACGTATTAACAGTATTGACGGCTGGAGACTGCTATAAAAAGGGAATCTTGAACATATTTGGAGATAAAACTTTTGCATTCATCAATCTAAAGCAACTCTTGGAAAGAATTCTCTCTTAATTTTCTCTCTCGTGTGGCAAAGTGTGAAACACTTCTTTCTTTAAGAAGTTGTTCCATCTATGATTTGGAAAGTTTCATCATCATCTTTATCCGAACTTATCTAATTAGTGGTTCTTTGATCTCGAAGGTGATTTCTGCATTTCTCTTCATCTCCTTGTGAGTATATTCGATATTTGCCTCACTTGATTAGGTGTGACCTAATCATTGTTGGAGAAGAACCTGTGAGATCTTAGTGATTGATCCGTGGTGATCAAAGATCTGTTGAGATCTTTGTGAAGCGATTACTAAGAGTGTTTGCGAAACTCAGAGGTTGAAGGTAAACCTGGAACCTTTTCAATATAGTCCATTGCGATTATAATGGGCTATGGTTCATGGATTTTTCTTCCGACACTCGAATTCGCCATGTTAAATCTTGTGTATGTGTCATTCCCTTGATTCTTAATTTCATTAGTTCCTCAAAAACTAAACCTGATTATCATCTCATTTAATCTTATCAAGGTTGCTATAATATTCCATCATGATGCAATTTGCTTTCACGATGAGATTTGCTGAAGTCATTGATACAGCCTATTTAACCCCCCCCCCCCTGCGTGCTCCAATTATGTTCTTCCATCATTCATCCCTTTAGTGGCTGAGCTAGCATCGAATATGAGTAGGGCCAGGGTCGGGGGGTGATAAGTGTAAATATACTCATTGTTTTCTAAGTTAATTTTTTTTGTTTAGCATGTTTGGCATGTTTATTGTCGTTTCTGTTGTGTTTTAGTATAGTTTTGTGTTTAGGATGTCGATATCCCTCTTTGTATGATTTTCATGTAGATTTGACCGTGAGAAGAGAGTTTTAACATTCTATGCAAACGATACAGAGTGGTTGAAGACTTTGAAGAAGTTTGGATGCGTTTTGACGAAGTTTTTGAAGATGTTTAGAGACATGAAGATGTGTTCTACTCATAAGAAGATGTTCATGATCGTTTTGGATTGATTTGGAGCTAGTTTGATATTATTATAAGTCGTCATGACAATGTATGGCCACGACCGTGATGAAAGCAGAAATCAAGGCAGAGCTATTTTAAGTGTGGTCATGACCGTGACGAGCATGGTCATGATTGTGAGGAGGCGAAAGCAGTATAGCAATGTTGGTCACGGCCATGACGAGCTTGGTCACGACCGTGATGTGACTTCTCCGGAAGATTTGTAGGAGATTTTTACACGCTTTTCTGAAAATTTTCTAGAGTTATGCTAGTTTTCTACAAATACTTCATGTTGTGAGTATTTTTACGTTTTAGATTTAGATCTCGAATTTACTTTTTTCTTCGTTAAGTCGTGTTGCTTAGGTTGGATCTCGAAGTTTAGTCCTGTTGGATTATTGTTTCAAGACGTTTTTTTATTGGGTTGTAAGTATTTTCATTGTTTATTTATGCACTTAAGTCATTGTTTTCATTCTATTGTGATAATGATGATTTCCTTTGCATGCATAACGATGATTGTTTTTCTTTCCAATATCATGTCTAATTAGATTAATATGCAGGGAGTTTTCACAATGACATGAGGCAATGGGATTATGAGATATGTGATGTTTGTCAATTGAATTTGGTTTGTTTTACATGAATGCTGTCAAAGATTTCAATTTTATTACAGTTGATGCATGAGTTCACATAGATTGACCACTTATATGATTTTGTACGTTAACTATAACATGATTAACTTATGAATGCCTCTAAGTTGATCACTTAGATGGTTTTATAGGTTGATTAGGTAATGTCTTAAACTATTTTGGTCATATGAAGTAGCAATAAAGCAGATTATAGACCAACCTCTCTTACTACATGGAAGTCCTTTACTGGATTTGATGAACCAAAGGATTACTAACATGTGTGATTGAGTGTGCTTAAAGTAAACAGGTACTCTCTCAGACACTGGGTATCAGACTGTCCAATCAGAACGATCAGAACAGGTGGTCTGGCACAGATAAGTCTCTATTCCATATATGAACTTGCTTTTGCAGTTCAGCATTCTTTTTGGTGAGTTGATCCACTAATTCAATAAGAAATTTCACTTTCTTATCTGATTCCTTGAGTTCATTTCAGCCACAAGTAAGTCAGTTCTCTTCTTCTCAATTTTCTCACAGGTTAGATTGTAATTTTCTTTGAAAATTCTAATCAACTCAAGGTTTTCTATATTCTTCCTTGTTAGGGCAATAAAGTTTTCAGAGATCTCTTGGAGAGCCTCTTTTAGTTCCTCAATGTAGGCGTCAGAAGTAGATAGATCAAATACCCGTTGCCTGTCCTCACTCCTAGCCATGAGACATAATTGAGCATTTGAAATTGTTTCCTCGTCATCTGAATTTGACTCACTCCAGTTCTTTGCAGCATAGGCTTTGCCTTTCTTCTTTCTACCAGAGCTGCCTTTGTTACACTCCATCTCCATTTTTGTGCAGTAGAGTACTGTGGAGTTTGTCGGTATTGTGCAGCAAAGTGCCATGGCTTGCAACTGTTGTAGCATACTTCCTTTTCATCTTTCTCGGGCTTTGTTGTAGCACTTTTCTTGAAATTTTTCTTTTTCAACAGCTTCTTTGATTTCTTTCCCATCAAGGCTAGCTCTTTGGAGACAGATTGCCTACTTGTTGAGGAAGTTTCAATAGTGTCTTCTCTACTATGATCTCAGTATCTTTTCTTGAGCTTTGAAGGCCAAGGTGATCTACCTTGCCTCATCAATCATCTTCTTTTGCTCTACCTCAAGGTTGTAAGTATGCAACACACCATACATTTGAGCGAGTGACCTCTTTGCCAGATTCCTTGTTTCTCTTATTGCAGTAGACTTGACACCCTATATCTCACCAAGGAATCTTATGAATTTGAGGTTGACTTCTTTGTTGTCAAAGATTTTCCCCAATGTCTTCAGATTGTTGATCATAATGTTTAATCTCTCATAGAAACTAGTGAGATTTTCATCTGGCCTCATGGACATCCAATCATATTGTTGCATAAGGATATATTTCTTGTTCAAGGGAGCATGCTAGTGATTCAGTACTGTTAGGACACTTAGGTAGCTTTGGAGGAGCCATACTTTCTTCATAAAATAAACAGTTAGCAACTTCTTTGCAGATAAGAAATAGATAAGTCTTTTGCACAGTTAAGTCTTTTGCGTTCTGTAATGATCATTTCTGTGACAGTAGGGTTGTGAGTATCAGCTTAGTTGTGATTAGATCAGTTCTAAGAGTAGTTCAAGAAGGTCTAAAGATTATCAGTAACAGATCAGATTGGTTGGATAAGTCTTCTGGAAGTTATCTGCTCAGACGTTTATCTGCTATTGAAGACTCTAATCAATTTAATAGAGGGCACGTCATATAACTTCTTAAAAAAGGAATTGGGGATTGATTGGAGAGCAAGCCTCAAGCCTCGTCTATATAAGGCACAAGACTACAGAGAGAAACATATAAAAGAATACACTTCTGCATTAACATCTTCGAATCCAAGCACTCAAAGTTTCTCGCTCTCTCTCCTTATCAAGAAAACTCTCAAGTGTTCATCAAGAATCAGTTTTCTTAGTAACATCATGGTGAAGATGTTGATTGGTGCAAGTTTTCTTGCTCTGTGATTGTGTTCCTTTTGGCAATCTGTTGAGATTGATTGGTGGATCCTATGGGGATCGATTGCTGGTAGATTTGTTGAAATCTGGTTGTATGTAAAGATTGGTGAGTGTTCCTGAAAACTCAATTTGTTGAACTGTGATCCTAGGTGATCCAGTGGATTCCCTTCTTGGGTAATATACTGCTAGCAAAAGGAAGAGTGGATTAAGTTCAAATCAGTTAGTTAACACTGATTTGAGCCTGAATCACTATATATATATTGTGTTTGTCATTTCTGCTTTTATCTTCATTGATTCGATCACAGTTCACTCGCTAGTCTGATCCAAATAAGAACTCTGTTGACAAGAATCTTGATTAATCACTATTTGATCATTGATCTAATAGGGTAAATTATACATTCCACGGTTATCTGTTTGACAGTTGTGTTGCATAAAGATTCTTGATCAAACATCATCTTTAGATCAGTTGTTTTGATAGGAATTTGCAATCCCTCCTATTGTATAGAAATTGATGAACAAAACTTAAAAGTATTAGTCATGATGTTGTTAGTGTGCTTAGGTTGGAAATTAGTTAGATATTCGCAATCTAGGTCAGATGCTAGAGAGCAGAAGGTCGCGGATTAAAAGTATTGTGGGCCACCAGATGCAGACTACTATAGAGAATTTCGGCTAAACAGCTAAGGCATGCATGGACAACAAAGACTTACAAATACTTCAGAATCTGGGATTAATCTTGCAGACAAGGGCCAACACAGTAATGCATGGATTACATCTGATCTGGGTGCAAACAAGATTGCAGCAGTGATTGGGCGTAGACGAGATCTGAACGGTATTGAGTGCAGACTGAGTTACAGCAGATTAGAGTGCCGCAGAGATGGTTGCTTTGGTTGGGGCAGAAGTCTGAGGATTAATCACATCAAAGATTTGAGGTTCAGAGTGACAGTACGAGGATCAGAAAAAAGGGGAGCTGTCAAATCAATGAAGTATCATATGTGACAAGCTGTCACCATCAGGTGAAGTGCATAGTCATGGGTTCGTTCCCTTAGCCTATAAAAGGGGATCAAAGAGCTCCAAAAACTGTGCTTTTGAACGTGAGATTGAATGTACAAAGTGTGCAAAACCAATTTGAATTCAAAAATTGTTTAAGTGAGCTGAATTAAAGAACAGGAAGAAGAAAGGTTCACTAGTTTGCACTGAAGAATAGAAGCTGCGGCAGATTCTAGCAAGGTATTTGTGCAAAGGGTCTAGGTTCTTCACCTTTGACAAGTTAGATAGCTTGTAAAGGGATTGTCTTGTATGCCAAAAACAAGAAGATAGTGAACTCTCCTTTTGGATTGACTAAACTAGTCATCAAGGGAACACTGGACTAAGCTCTCGATTATCAGATGATAACGAGTGTCTGAACCAGTATAAATCCTGTGTTCTTTATTTGTTTTTCATTGTTTTCAACTGTTAGAATTATTGTAAGTCACGCCCGTGACAGATACAAGACACCATCTAATCATCCCCGTGTGGCTTCGAAACTCATCCAAACTTCTTCTATTGCATATAATGCATCTCCAAAACGTCATTTAAACCAGAAATCATCGACAAAATGCATCGCTTAGTCTCCATATCTCCATAAATTGCCAAAACACATAATAAATGGTTTTCACAACTTTGATCACTTTTCATAACTTGTGCAAAACAACTTCTTTTTATCAAATCTATAAAAAAAAAAAGACAAAAAATGAAAAACAACAGTACCAACGTTCCACAAAAAAAAAAAAGAAGAAGCAAAACAAAACAAAATACCTAAAGTAACGACATGAAATGCAATTAAAACCAAGCAATTAACTTAGAAAACGTGAGTGTGTTCACACTCATCAATGGTCAAGTTCTCGATACGAAACTATCCTCTCGGAGGCAAATCATATCATGGATCATACAACAAGTGATCAATTTGTTGAAGCAATAAGCATAACCACAAATCATAACCACAAAACAATGAATTCTAGATTAATGACACTAAAGTGACATCGATAGGTTTAGCTCAAGATTCGAGTGCTAAGACAATAGTTAAACATCTAGCGTTCATAGAAATTATCATAGTAGAAAATGGTAATCAATCAAGTCAAGAACGTTAAACCGATCACCAAACGGAATCCGGGTCGATCCGATAAAGATCCTTGACGTTGCTTCGTTCACCCTCGAATCGTGGCCGCCACCTCTCCTGATTTCACCTCCAAACCCTAATTGTCATTCCTTTTGTGGTATGAAGATGATTGATCGTGATTTTTGGGGTAAAAAGGATATTTATAGCAATTAGGGACGGAGGATTTTTGAAACACGTGCACGACGAGGAGGTACAAAGCGCGGGGGTGCTTTGGCTTGAACACTGCATGCTGGCTGGATTATAATGACCGTGCCCGGGGCATGGAAATGCATTGCGCTCGGGCGCTTTAGGGAAATTGCTGTAGCTCCATTTCCAGCATAGGAAGGTCACACCCGTGTGTGAATAGAAGCTACGTCCGTGCGCTTTAGTGAAATTCCTACATTCCAGTTTCCAGCTTCACTTCGACTTGTTTCGTCTCTGCTTTGTTCTTTACTCGATCATGCTGCATTTTCAACATCTTTAATAATCCTTCTACGCTATTTTACCTACATATCATACGAAAGTATCAAAGCTCGCAAACATAGCAAATCGAACTACAATCAATACGAATATATACACAAAGATGTCAAAACTATACATAAATACATCATGAAACTAAACGTTAATCGAGTTAAACAACTCCCCTAAGTTTGAGCCATTGTTTGCTCTCAAGTAGTGAAAGACAGATGAAATCAAAAAAGAACATGCTAATGTACCAAACGCTTACAATCCTAATAATCGGGTGTTATCACTCATTATGTTCTATAGGCTGATTCATCAACCCCATGAAGTTACTTGCATGAACACATCCTAGTTTCACAAGATTGACTCCATAACGAGCACCTCTCACCAACCCCATGATCGTGAGATCATTTTATATATACTCTTTAATATTGCAAGGACAAGGGTTCAGTCCGAATAAGATAACAAGTAATAAGCATTCACATACCAACCGCCCTCTTACCCAACCAAATGTATAATCGCGATCCAATATAAGATAGGAACCAATAAATAAATAAAATAGGAGAAGAGAGGTCGACTATTTGGTCATGTGGAACTAGAGTGTAAAGGGTAGGTATGTGGTACGAGTCAAGACATTGGCGTAGCGATGTGTATGAAAACACATATCATTTCTTTATTCTAAATGTTTGTTTTATGCCTCTTGTACTGTCTAATTAGTTTTGTTAACGCCTTTTGTTCTTGGAATGTTGGTACTACTGCATTTTTCTGTATTTGGCAGATTGTCCGGAAATTTTGAACAAAATGAAGATGAAAGATGAAGAAGAATGGCAAGTCATGAGCTCCAAGGCTGAAATTCACAAGTTTGTCATCGTTTCATGTGCCTTGAGAGCTAATACGGCAAAGTTTCACATCGATAAGCTAGATTAGCGAGTGTTGATGTGTTGTATAAGTTTCTATAATTTTTGGACGTCATTTAGTATTTTTTGTAATAGTTTTAGGTTATCAGCACACTTGTTGCGGCCACTACAGGAAGTGTCACGGGCAGGCTGCAGGGTGTCGCGTGCCCGACGGATATAAGTAGTGGGCGCGACTGGTGATTCTCAGTAAAATTCGGATTTTTAATGTGTCGCGGGCGTGACACTTGCTTTGTCACGGCCGCGATTGTCTCCCATATGCAGTACATTACTTTTTTGTCGTGGGATCAACCTGGTCTTGACCCTTGCTTATAAGTACATGCTCTAGGGTTCTTCTAATCATATTGAGCAGAGAGACGGCAGGGGAGATCAGAGGAGGTGGAGACGCGAAGCGGAGAGGCCTTGGAGGGTTTTTGATCAACTTTTCAAGGAGAATTGATCCGTGATTCGTTTATATTGCTTTGGAATTAGTTTGGAACATGATTTGTTCTGTAAAACCTTCATTCTCAGTTATTTATTCTCTGCAAAATGTCTGTTCTTGATGCTATGATTCATTCCATGCTTTGTTTGATGCATACGCATGAGTAGATCAATAGTAGGGATGTATTGATGAACTTTGATGACTTTAGATCATGAGATGATGCATTGATGACTAAAACCAGAGATGCTACAGATGAATATGTTGCATGAAACCTGCTAAAACTATTGCATAGCATATGTTTATTGGATTGATCACCTAATTTACATAGGTTAGAGCTATAAGTCACGCTAAGTGATTTATTTAGTAGCAAATTGATACAATATGATTCAAGCTAATTGTCATATATAATCAATGGTTTTATATGCATGTGAGTTGATAGTTTAAGCTAATTGCTATTCATATTGAATGGTCTTTCCATGTTTTAAAAGAATAAGTGGTAGGGTAACTGGATCTGAAGTTAGAAAATTAGTCTCTAATTTCGAATCTCCTCAGATAGGAAGTTCTACTCCCTTTTTAGGTTCTACATCTTCAACTTCTTCTCGCCAAGATCATACAGAAAGGAGTTTCGCTCCTATAATTTTTGAAAACCTTGAAATGGCAGAAAACAATCAAAACTATGCAAATAATGCTGCGCAAAATTTAAATCGAACTCTTCGTGAGCTATCTGCTCCCACAATAGAGGAAGAGCCTCTTTGCATAAATTTGTCAAATCTTAATGTGCCATTCAAATTAAATTCAGGCCTTCTGAACAAACTCTCTGTATTTAAAGGTCTACTTGGAGATGACCTGCATAGACACTTGAAGGAGTTGGACGTAAGTCGACCAAACCTGAAGGTATAACGGTCGATGTAATCAAACTGTTTGTATTTCCTTTCACCTTACAAGGATATGCAAAAGGCTGGCTGTATGAACAACCGTCATTATCAATCAACACTTGGGCGGAAATGCCGAATGCTTTTCTTGATAAATATTTCCCCTCAAGCCGAACAAGAAATCTCCAGAAAGAAATTTCCGGGATTAGACAGAAGGTGGGGGAAAACCTTCACGAATATTGGGAGCGTTTTAAACGCTTATGTGCGAGTTGCCCGCACCATTTAATAGCAGAAAACCTCCTAATTTTACATTTCTATGAAGGGTTGCTACCTGAAGAACGCCACCGAATAAACGCTTCAAGTGGTGGCGCCCTAACGAACAAATCTCCTACTAAGGCAAGGAGACTAATAGAAATTTCTGCCCAAAGTTCTTAAGACTTCAGCCCAAGGGCCGATGTTGACAGAGAGACAACGGGAAACTCAGCAACTGATAAAAAGATTGCTGCACTTATTGATTTAGTTGCTAAACTAGTAACCAACACTACTCAATCATAACCTTAACAAGTGAAGGCATGTGAATTCTGTCAATGTATAACACATAAAACAGATGCTTGTCCTTCTTTACAAGAAGAAGTAAATGCTGTCAATTTTCAAGGACAAAGTACAGCACCGTGGAACAATACGCCTAACCTACCTTGGAGGAACCATCAAAACTTTAAATGGGGAGGACAAAACAATGCCCAGAATGTTCCCCAACAACAAAGATTCCCTCAAGGATTTGGTCAGGGTCAGGGACAGCAGCAGCAGCAACAACAACAACACTTCAATGCAAATAACAATAATCAAGGAACTTCAGGTGGAATGTCACTGGAAGATATGGTCAAGCAAATGGCTATAACACAAATGCAAATGCAAAAGGATGCTAAGGAGACAAAGACTGACATTCAAAGCATCCCATGTCAAATGAGCTTATGAACTTCTGATATGAGCCAACTAAAGGCTTAGATGAACAACAAGTTACCTTCTCTGCTAATAAACCCGAGAGAATCGACGAATGCTGTGACGTAGAGAAGTGGGAAAGAGCTGAAAGCAAATTATGTAAATCCTCGTGAGGTCAAGATGAACTGGAAGTTCATAAAGAAAGCGAGGAGGGGGTTACTGAAATTCTTCAAACCCCTAAACAACGAGAAGAAACGTCGAAGTCTGTGGCTCCAAATGAATCAAGGATTATATCAACTAACCGATTGGCACCAACTTTAACCAGTTGGCATAAGATGTATGATACTGTATTATGATTCATTCCCGAGATTTCTTCATTGATGTTAATTTTCTTTTTCTAGATCCTTTTTTATGTATATTGTAGCTAGATAAAACATAACTGTATGTTATATCTTAAACTATAATAGATAGGATGAGAATAAACTATCATCTAACAATAATTAATACATAGTCAACTGGAATGGCTATGATAATTGCTATGATTGATATTTTCATGTCATGAAATGACCAAAACTATATCATAGCAATTATGATATTGGCGCACTCCTCGTAGATTGGAGGTGGAGCTGCTATAGTGTAGAAGTCAAAGAGGCAAACATGTATTGCTTTGTCATCTATGGAATCTGAATTGTATGCTCTAGTTTCAGCTGCTGATGAAGCAGAATGAATAAGAGATCTGATCCTTGACATTGCAATGAGACAGGTTAAGGTTACAACCTTACCTATGTTTTATGATAATCAAGCTGCAAAGACGATAGTCAATAACTCACTCTTTAATGGTAAGAGGAGGCCTATTAGACTAAAACAGGCAATGCTGAGTTATCTAATTGAACATGGAATTATCACTTTGACTTATGTAAAATATGACAGATGTCCTTATCAAAGGATTGACAAAAGATCGCACAATTAAAACTATGAAGGAGATGGGGTTAAAGATTACGCAGGTAAGTCTTAAATCACCAATCTAGTTTTGAATTGTTCGGATCTTATCTAGCCTATATAAGCATTCGAGTCAATTTGAGTATCCTTGATAGCTTAGTGTTAGTGTTGCGTATGAAATTCTGTGAAATCATTCCAAACTTGATGATG
>JAOVYX010019561.1:0-18303 GCA_035668315.1 Drosera spatulata | reverse complement strand
GGTGCTGCTGGGGGCATACCTGCAATTGAAAAACATAACCGTGAGCTAATGAAACTCAGCAACCTCAGGTGTATGAAGCCGCGTCACAACGGCGTAGAAGCCGCTGCATGCATACAAAGAGGATGGGGGATGCCTATCGCTTCCTAGATAGTTCTCACCCATTACGATAACTCAGATGATAATAAAGGAGTGCAATGACTCGAACCCAAGCCACCAAGGCTATTCAAAGAAACAGATGATTGCAATGGATCGAAGAAGGGACACCATGTTCGACCTTCTCAATGATTTCAAGGAAAACCACCAACGATCCAACAGATCCATAAGGGATGTCTATGTCGTCCTTATCAGATCAAGGAGGAGATGCTTCTTATTTGTTTGCTTTTCATTAGTTCACACGGATAATGAAACTATGCTCCACATCCCCCGTTCCCTTTTTATTAATCATTTAACGGTCGTTTTCATTTATTTTCCATAAGGGTATATACATTATAAGGGTACATTCTAGTTTATTGCAACCCCAAATACCCCATCACATGTCAAACGTGATCGTTTATGCACGTTCCAAAACATCAAAAACATCAAAACATGTTCCAAAGCATGCACGGAAGCAAAGAACGTATGCGAACGAATAAAAGAGGTGTGTCGGACGAGTGAGGTTACCTCGAACGTGTTTGATTTCCTTGAAGTGGTTATCTTCCCTCTGCTTCCCGCTGCTGTTTTCCTGCCTCCCCACTGTAAATTCTACCTGAAGACGACGATGACAGTGACGATGCGGATGATGACAGTGAGGAGGTGGTGTCGAGGCAACGAAGACGATGACGTTTAAACGATGAAGATGATGATGCTCAATGTTGTTGATGATAATGATGATCGTAAGATTGATGGCGAAGATGATGGGGGCGTTGGCAGCGGCGATGGTGGCCAGAGAAGGTGAATGGTGATGGAGAAAGTGGTGAGTGAGAGTGGAGGTAAGAGAGGTGCGGGAGAGTGGAAGGAAAAGGGAGGGAGTGTGGAAGAAAAAGAGAGGTGGGTGAGGTGGGTTAGTATCCCATATTCCGTCTCATGATACGTCTCGTTCAATCTATTATTTACCCAAATTTCATAATATTAATCCACGAAAAATCTATTTGCATCGATAGATTTATCCAGTATACGTAAATATGACCTCCCGAGTCATAATTCATTGTTTATGGATTTAAATCGATAGTCCTTACGCGTAACGTTTATAACGTTATAGTATTGTAACGTTATTCGTTCGTAACATTTATTGGCATGTTCAACTAATCATTCCAAAATAATCCATCGTCATATTTGATTTAATTAATCAAATATTTTCTTAAATTTAAATATATAACTTTTTAGCACAATTTATTTTAAAATCGTAACGTTATATATTCATCTCAAAACTCCCAAAATTCTCGGGTATTACAGCTAGTCACCTAGGTTGATCATAATTATTTGTTGGTCACTAATTTGATTTTGGTTAGTTTTTTGTTATTCATTTTGGTGATTGATTAGTCATTTGAATTTGGTCGATCATCATTGTACAAACATAAATTCATCTTTGTTGGTCATGGTATTGTTAGTTATCTTGATCTCTGTACACACTTTGAACGGTCACATATCCACCAATCAAACTATCCTCATATTTATGGCTTAACAATACTCAAAGAATATCGACTATGATTTTGATTAGTCACGAATTGGTTAGTCACCTTAATCAATCACGGATTAGTTAGTCGTCTCAATCAATCATAATTTTTGGGAAGACTGTGTACATTGTGTTCTTTTCAAACTCTATCAATTGATGAGATTATTTGTGTTATCGTTGTTATTGTATTCATCACTAATGCATATATGGAAGTTCCAATATTATTATTCAAACCTCCGTTAACCCATTTTTCACTATTCAAAATTATCGTAGTTTCATTTGTCCTTCAAGAAGACCATAAAATAAATTTTTATATCCTTCAAAATTGCGTAACTCAAGTAATTATTGACATTTCATAATAAATATATTAAAAATGTTATTTAATCATCCCACTATTTACATAAAGCTTTCTCAATAAACTACAAAACTCATACAGTTATAATTTTATTAGGATGAAAGATAGTAACATTGAATACCGAACTCATTCACACTGCTACATATGGGTGGTTTCTTCGTATTCCCTCCGTTCTATTCAAATGATAACGGTTTGATCCGTCACGATAATTTATGTGTGGGTTGAATTAATAAGGAATGATAATTTTGTATTTATTAATGTGTGAGATAAAAAAAGAGGAAAAGAAAAAAGAAAAATGATAGACGGATGGATTGATATAATATAAAATAGGAAATTTTTGATATTTTTATATAAAAAAATTAATAAATAAAAAAATATAATTTAAATAAAACAATTCAAAAAAAAAAAATTTGGTCTCGTCATATATGCCACAGGGTAGCAAGAGCCATGTGTTAGTCCTCTCGTTTCCTTTTTCGGACGGCATTTTCACAGACCAAAGTTGCCAAACTCCACCGACTCACCAACTTTGCCCTCAAGAATCCCGCAAATAAAATCAAATGATTCCGCTTATTTTCAGAAGCCTAACCCACAAAAAATTTTCACCAAAATCTTGTCGCTCACTCTAAATCTCAACAGCATCTTCCCCTATATATCCTCTAACCCCAACCCCTATAAAACCACCCTAAGTCTCAAAAATGTCGTGCTTTGTCCTGCATTTAACGAGCCCAATTCCCCTTTTCATCTCTATTGCATTGCCCGTCTTTCAAAAAGTGAGTTTTGATCGTTGATTATGGTGATTATGAGATAATCATATTGGTTTAGTGATCATGGGGTTGTTTTGCCTCTCGGGGAAAAAATCTCGGGATAAGTCGGTGTAGGACAGAATTACTTGGGTTGTTATTGGGTTCTTATTATAAAAAAAAAATCTGAAATTTTATGTGATTTTTGGATGATTAGTTCATTTTGGAACATGGGTACTCATCAAGAAGTGATCTTTTTGTGTTATAGGATTTGAACTTGAATGATGGGTGGGGTTCAGAGACTGAGATGCTCTGTGGGGAAAGATTGGAACAGAATCTGTTGTTGCAGTGCTTTGTGAGAAGAATTGTGGGGTTGAGATTGTTTTGGAGAAGCCGTACGCTGAGTTTTGGATGGGAACACACGAATCTGGACCGTCGGTTTTGGTGGAATGTGATGGAGATGGAGAGGGTTTGAGTCTGAGGTCATGGATTGAGAGGAATCCTGGTGTGGTTGGCGATGGAGTTGTGAAAAAGTGGGGATGTGATCTGCCTTTCTTATTTAAGGTACTCATTTTGTACTTCTTTCTAAGGGCGCGTTGTTTGTATTGCAAGCACACGTCGTTTGTATTGCAAGCAGCTGCCGATCGTGCATGGCCATTCGATAGTTAAACCACGATGCTCGATGATCAAAGTGCAACGCACCAGAATATTGGTGCAACTTGGAGCAATGATCGTTTTTTTTCCCCTTCTATGTTTGGTTCGGTAAAAGATTAGGTCTTTTTTTAGATGCTGTGATGGGATGATGTTAACTGCTGACAACTCAGTTTTATAATCTTAAACTTGATTACATAATTTTCGTTTTTTGGATTTCAGATCTCACGGACACCTTGGATACATTGTGCTTTTTGTTTAGATATCCTTATTTTGGAATTTAGGATAATAATACCTTCAGCTTTCAGATTATACCTACTTTATCTGGAATTTGTATAACCTGCATAATATTTGTGGTCTGTCGGCTGTGGCCTGTGGGGTAGCTGCAAGGAAGAACTTATCTCATGTTTGTTTTGTAAATCCTGTGCGCTTTTCTAAGTTTTTTAGAACGCACTCTTATCATCATTTGACTCACAAAAAGGAAAGAATTACAAACTTGTACCTCTGTCTCGAAAAAATTTACTTTTGGGACATAGCACGTTACCTCTCTTATGCCCCTGTTTAAGTATAACTTGTATTTCCCACTTCATATTTCTTGTTTCTGTTTTGTTGCTAGAAATGATGGTTTGTTTTGAATTTTCCTTTTCATTGTTCCGGGGATCCGTTGACTATGATCATCTTTTTTTGGCTGTGTGTATTCCATTTATGGTTTCCTTATTCTTGTCTTGGAAATTCTTATTATCATTTTGAATTTGAACTATATCTGTGATCCTTCTTTAATCTTGTGAGCAAAGTGGGGGTGGGATTTCGGTTCTCATTTTTTATTTCTTTCACTCTATGTTTACCGCCTCGTACTGATTATTTTCTATCCTATGGTACCGCTTCATTTAATTACCAACCAACCAAACCAACCTAAGAATTATGACAATATCATCTCTTATCTCTTATTCATAGTCACGTTGGTAAAAAACTTGACATACACATTTAGGTTGACATTTTTGTCCTCTCTGTTTCAAAGGGATGAGTTTGACTTATGGATCAAACACTTTTGTGAAGGATGTATTGTTTCCGACAGATGTGCGCTACGCGGACCCAATACGGGGATCCCGCTCCCCGATAGTAATAGCGCCCCCTGCGAGGGCAACGTCCTCATGGCCAAACGGTATATTTAATATGATACAATATCGTGAAAACCGAAACGGTGAAAAAAGGACGAGTACAAGCCAGAGGGAGGCCGTGCTGCAATGAAAATTACATTGTGTCCGGGTGCAGTGGTATCCACGCTCGGGCGTGACCCGATGCTCACAAACACTGCTTCAGGAGAAACTATATTACGCCCGGGCGCCGTCCTGCCCACGTCCGGGCACGGTTCTTGACAGATTTGAGTCCTTCTTTTGACTCTGATATCTTGTTCAAGCCTTATAAATATCCCATGTTATTATGTTTTTATGATATGAGAGTATGAGATCAATTCGTAGAGATTCCTCTAGGGTTTGAATTGTGATATAATACGATGTGAGACGCTATGTAATTCGATCTTTTTTTTTCTCCCGATACTCGGATTTCCCAAAGTTAATTTCGTGTGTTCTCGTTTTGATTGTCTCGATTTCACATTTTCAAATCTTTCATAAAACAATCTCTCTGTCGCGACATAAGAATGTGTTTATCTTTCTCTCCCGCACCTTGCTTTAAACGGGAGCCTTTGACAGTGGCTTAGTTGACTCGAGGTTATACTGAGCTTTCAATTGATTTCTTATGTGAAGCTACATCTCCAAAGATGGTTAAACTTTGCATCTAAACAAGGAATTCATCAATTTATTGAGAATCCCTGTAAAACTGTGAATTCTCTTCTCAGTGCTTTGAGGAAAGTGCTAATTGCGATTGATGATTGTTGGATATGCCCAGGTTCTTTCTGTGGCAAAGGCCTTATCTATACAAGCTCATCCAGACAAGTCCTTGGCAAAGAGATTACACGAATCACAGCCCGATCTTTACAAGGATGACAACAATAAGCCTGAAATGGCATTGACAGTGACGGAATTCGAGGCTCTATGTGGATTGGTCAGCTTCAAGGTAAATTTCTGAACTTGTAGATTATTTCTTGGATCATCAATCTCTTCGTCTTACATTTTCCTTCCTTATATTTATTTTACTTGCAGGAGCTCAAGGACGTTCTTCAGAGCGTTCACGAGATCAGAGAGATGGTGGGTGATGCATATGCAAAGCAAGTTTTGAGTATCCAGTGTGAGGATCAAGAGGATAAAGTGAAAACTCACGTGAAATCACTTTTTACACAACTCATGTCTGCCAATAAAGGCCTGGTTTCTGATGCGATATCGAAATTCAAGAACCGATTAAAGAGTAAAGAAGAGGTATTCTTTTTTGGATTTTATTGGGTATTCCTATATTCCTTGTCCCTTATAAGGTTCATGTCATTCACCTTCTGGTACCTATGGCCATTGTATCAGATAACTGTCAAGGAACAGCTGGTGTTGCGGCTCGAGAAGCAGTATTGCAATGATGTAGGTGTACTGGCTGCCTTCTTGATGAATTATGTGAAGCTAAAGCCAGGCCAGGCGCTGTGCTTGGGAGTGAATGAGCTCCACGCGTATGTCTCTGGTGATTGCATCGAGTGCATGGCTACTTCGAACAATGTTGTCGGGCTGGACTAACACCCAAGAACCGAGTATGTGCAGACTCTTTGTTCTATGCTCACATACAAACTTGTAAGATTGCACTACTTCCATTCTTCGATGCTGCAATTCAAATTCCCATTAAGTTTGTTGTTAAGATTAGAATCCTTTGGTGAGAGATGATCAACTTGCCCCTATTCTTGATTCCTTGGGTCAAACTGATTTTATTCGAATCCGTCGAATCTATGATGCAATGACTTTGTAGGTCTAGTACATGTTTATACTTCTGTTAAAAACATTCAGTTTTGCATTTTTGTTGGCAGGACTTACCTGAAATTCTCGAGGGTACTAGTGTAAATAAATATGTCCGCAAGTATCGTCCACCTTTCAAAGAGTTTGAGGTTGATTGCTGCATTCTTGCAACGGGCGGTTCGACTTCTTTTCCTGCGATTCCCGGGCCATCCATTTTTCTGGTTGTAGAGGGAGAAGGAAGAGCAAGAACAGATTCCTTTGATGAAGAAACTATTTCAACAGGCGATGTGCTGTTCGTATCTGCCAACCTTGAGTTCATCTTGAAAACTGAAACTCACCTGGAGTTGTATAGAGCTGGAGTCAACGGCTAGTTCTTGTGAGATCGAGAGTCCCTAGGATCAAGCTAACAATGAGTTTCTAACAGGTTTTTCTAGGCGTCACTTTACGCCATGCTTCGGCTTTAAAGTCAAGGTCATTTTACCATACAGATGCTAATTGTAGTTGGGAAAATCCCCTTGTTCAGACAACCTTACTTCAGAATATAAATACCAACATACACATACCAGTTGGTAACTTGCACGATTTCCTGCTTTTAAAGCATCATATGAAGAGAATTCCTGGGACTGATTTTGTACGATATCACATCTTAGAAATGAGAACATCCCTCGGGATTTCCTTTCAGGAAATATAATGAGAACATCTATTGTAGAAAGTCTTGTATATTTGTTGGTGTTTTACAGTCACGAACGTGCCCTATCTTTGTTGTATCTCTAAGGCCAATTACAATCACCGGGTCAAGTTACTCGGATGCTATAATGATCTTGATATGCAGAATGGGTTTGGTGGTACTATGGAAGAAAATCGCTTCAGGGAGAGATGTTAGAATATGTTATCCAAAATATGGCCATTGACATGTATTCTACGTCCGGGGTATAGAAAGACACAAAACTCACGCGGGGAACCCAAAACTCACGCATAGAAAACTCATGCGGCGAACCCAACTTTCGAGAGGAAAACCCACAACCATCACAACGTCGATCATCCACTGTGCCAAAAGGATTACAGGAGATGATTAGACACTCATACATTACCGCCAGGCTCTCGTATATATAGCACCAGCCCTGCTTTTCCTATTTATAAAACGAGCATCAACATATCTTGCTGCTGTTAACATGGACACCTGAAAAAAGGACTTGCACAGAGTTGTGTAGTTGGGAAACTGAATATGCCGCTGAAAATAAGGAACTCCGGAATTTCTAAGAACATAGGCAAACCTCCCAACTACCATCTTGGTCCAACCCGATGTTTCGTGACGAATAGGCAACTTGGTATTGAATTTTTCAAACATCTCTAAGTGCATGGCCAACCTACTTCTCTATGCTTGATCATGAAGCTACAATATACCAAGGACTAATCTAGGACTTAGAAGGATGTTTGGCATTCTATAAGTCGGCACCAGAATGATGGTGATTCTTCACTACTCAAATTAATACATCACTAGCTTCATAAGTGCATAATTCGCAATTGGCTCTCGTGTCCATTTAGCATCAGGCTACTGTGGTAATTTTCAACACAAAGTAATCGTCATATAATGATCCTTCGTCAAAAAAGAATGTGATCATCTCTAGCTACCCAAATCAGTGTATCCAAAGGAGAGCTTAATCAAATGGCATCAGGGTTGATCGAGCACCATCGGGAAGGTGCTGAAATCTACAATGGTCACGACAGTTGCAAGAAAAAACTCGACAGTACCTTGGAAGAGTTCGGCCTGCCCAAAGGACTGCTACCGGTGAAAGACCTCGAGGAAGTGGGGCACAACCGTTCCACAGGGTTTGTATGGTTAAAGCAAAAGCAAAAGATCCAACATCGGTATAAACGAATAGGGAAGACAGCGTCTTTTGACCAAGAGATAACTGCGTTTATTGAGCCTGGCAGGATGAAGGAAATCACAGGTGCTAAGGTAGAGAAGTACTTCATTGGGATCACTGTGTCTGATATGTATAAACCAGATCCTGCTTCGGACGAAGTCACTTTCGCGATACCTGCTGGCATATCCTTGTCCTTCCCCATTACAGCATTTCAAGAACCTGATGAGGATGAGGATGGTGAAGAAATAAAGGACGAGTAAGAGCTCAGTGTAATTTTCATCCATGTGCTTGTGAATATGAAAAGCATCTACTTCTATGACGAACACACAATTCTAATGAAGAGAAGTTTCTTTTCTCAGTGCTTGGCTTTGATTAGGTCCTCTGATTTCTGAAATTCTCTTTATTTTCACATGTATTATTACATTATTTTAAGTTCCGTATCACGTTGTATAATCATGAATCATCCGCAAAGAAACAACAATTATAGAATATCAAAGCCATTCCGGCAACAGGGTGTTCCAAATTGAATGAGTACCAATCAATTACAAGTGCTTTACAAAAACGCTTTACAATTAGGACGAGCATAGTTTATCATAGACCCGCACTTTCCTGATTGCAGGGAGCTGTATATATCCTTGTTTTGTTGCACTGTTCTCTGTGAGTAACCTCTGATGAAAAGAAGCAACTGCTATTCAACACCAAAAAAAAAAAAAAATCTCGTATGGTAAAAATACAACCCCAATACTTGACAATCCAAAATCATAAATGTCGACCACTTCAGTAGCGCTCAACATTTGGTATAAACTGTCGAGTTTGATCTCCTTGTGGTTAAAGATGAATTTTGGAATCTTTTCCATGAATGAAAAAAAAAAAGGACACATTGCTACCCGAGGTAGACCAAAATACAATTAGTCAAACATCGCAAAACATCTTCAGTTATGTAGAAACTAAAAACTCAATATAGTTAATCAGTGCAAGAGATTGTACCGTACTCCACAATTTAAACCATGACTATAGAAACAACTCATAATTCCAATCAAATGGAGTATCACCCAAAACGATAATGAAGTCGTGCAACCCAACAAAAAAGATCAAGAAAAGGGAGAGGCATGAAATTCTCATAGAAGCTCCGGTTAAACACAAATAACCAAGAACATCAAAGTAAAACATCTTGCTGTCTTCTAATAGCCACTACCCTGAGGCCTCGGTGATAGGGTATTCAAATACAACATCTTTTCCACAAAGCTTTCGGTAAACGCCCGAGAACGACTCAAGCTTGTACTCGGTGTCATTGCGCGCCTTGGGGTCCAAGAAAACCTGCCACAAACCAAAACAATTCATACAAGGTTATAAGTCCGAAGGCTATATGTGACTCTGGAGAAGGAAAGGGCCTATACCTTCATTATCTTCGATCCATCCAAACGATATCTCACACGCTTTCCCACAATTTCAGCTGGCTGAACAAGATCCTCAAGAATATTCTCATGCACTGAAGTAAGAGTGCGGGAGCGAGGACGCTTCGCTGCAGAGCCTTTCTTTGGAGGCCTCAAGATCTTCCTTGTGGCAATGATGATCACATCCTAACAAAAGAATAACAAAGCAAAGAAACGGAAAAATAATGCTTAAAAGGACTAAACTCATAGATTAAAAATAAAAAAACAAAGGACACCTCTAGCATTGTAACATAAATATATGGAAAAATCAATCAACAAGAGCGCTTCATAGCATCAAATACATACAAGAGAGCAATTACCCAAACAACCTCAGTTCCTCAGTTCATAACAAAAGAAATGTCATTTTCCAAAACAAATAAAAACAAAGAATCACATAGCCCTGAGGGTAACTCAGCCTGCAAATGAGAACCACTTAGGTAAAAAGAACTAAAAAGAACTAAAACCATATAGTAGTTCAAGAATACACAGCAACAGCACAAAACGCATGAAATGTTTCCGTTAATTTCGGAGGCCATAACACTCGTGATAATTTATTTTCAGCCACCAAGACTCAGAAAAACTGATGAATATCTTGAATAATCTGGAAGATTTGGAACACCATATGACCTAAGACAACCTTAGCCTTGCATCAAATATTTTCTGATGCCACCAGTTACTTTAATGTTCTTGAGAGAACAGTTGAAGATGGAAATTAAGCTACTATTTTCCAGACACCTCACAATGGATGAACAAGCAAAGGAGTTACCTTTCCACTAAATTTCTTCTCAAGCTCCCTGACGAGACGGACATGTATCTTGCGATAAGCTTTCCTCAATCTGTAGGGAACATGAACAACAACAGCCTTGCGTCCTCCAGAAATATCGATCTGACTGCATAGCAGAAGATGCTTGAGTGAGAAACCATGCAGCAGCAAAATATAAAAGCCTGTAGATAAAGAAATCGGTCTTACGAAGCAGAATTGATGAAAAGATCCTTCAAGTCGCTCTTGAGCTCTGAATTAGTGTTCTCCAGATCGAACAGTGCCTTCAAACAAAAAACCACTTCACTAAACTTTTTATACAGTCAATCATAAATCAATCTAGAAGGAGAACCAGAGAACAGCAGTCTACCTGAGCAACTGTTTCCTCAAATTCAGAGGGATCTGCACCCTCAGCCTTTTGTATTTTCTTTGCAGCCGTAAACATCTTTTAGGCTCTGAAAAAATTACGCAGCATACAGAGAAAAGAAAACATCAAACAAAGTTCTTTATACACAAGGTACAGGAGAACTCAAAAGAAACCAAGATCGAAATGTCAGACAACACTTCAATATGAGCAACTATTTGGAGTTTCACTTGCACCCCATGACCCCACAAAATTTTCTCGCCTCAATCCAGTAGTGTGAAAAGACAAAGGGCAACACGCATGTCACGCAATATGTTAAAACACATATTAAACCCCAAGTATTTGGAGTTTTACTTGCACCCCATGACCCCACAAAATTTTCTCGCCTCAATCCAGTAGTAGTGTGAATTGTGAAAAGACAAAGGGCAACACGCATGTCACACAATATGTTAAAACACAGATTAATCCCCTACTTGGGGTTTATCTTGACATGTTGCCACCTATGTTTGCAAATATTTCAAATTATATGTCAAGATATTGACATTTCCATTTCGACATCCCCATTAGCATACTTACTGCCGAATTAGATCCTAAGTTCAAAAGGCTTGGATAAAGGACACCCTGTCATCAATTATACCGACATAATGCACACTTCTTCTCACTCCATAACTTACAGGCCCATAGAGCAGAATTCTATTAGGAATTCTTAAAAAAGGTCAAAATAAGCAATTTTAACGCTAGGAAAATGTAACCCGATAGACCACAAACCAAACCCTTCCTATGTGATCGATAAAGAAAACAAGTAGAATAATAAATTGATTAGCATATTCTCACAAAGAGATTCCAAGAATCCAACTACAATTAAAGACTGGCAATGCTGAACAGCAAACACGATGCCCGGCATGAGTACACAAATCATATCCATGCCCGTGGATGGCGGGCATATCATCCAAAATCAGCACTAATTCAAGTCTCAAACCACAAATCAGCACATATCACCGAAACAGAGAAACCCCGAAATGCATCACCACCATCCCAAACAGCACCACACTACCCACACCATCATGATAAATTCTCAATATTAGATCTTCATTGACACAAAAAATAAAATAAAGAACACCTTCCACTCACACATGTCAAGCAAACGAATACCAGTTAGATTCTCACCCGATTCCCCGAACACGGGGGGGAAAAAATCAACGTGAAAACGGGTGCATTTCAGGCAGCAAAATTGATGATCGATCACATACAAGCAATCATCTAGTCGTCAATCTAGCAGTCAATATCTTGAGAATCATAGAATAAAAGGGATTTGATTGAAGATCGGAGCAGATACCTTAAGCGAGGGATCTAACACAGATGGATGAGATCGGCGGATGCGTGCGAGCGAGCTGTGAGGCGCCGATGGGGGATTTTGGGAGTTCTGATGGGAAACTAGGGTTTAATGGTTGATGAATGAATCGTATGGGCTGGGCTGCTGGGTTTGGTTAGTCTGGGCTTAGTTGAGTTTGGTGGGCGTGGAGCTTCCCACCGGACCCTCTCCACTCCAAATGGACAAATGTAAAAGTACATACGGTTTCTGACGACGTCTTGCATTTATCGTGTTTAAACTTTTCTCGTGACAACGATCGACAAAAAAAAAATTATTGTTAATAATGTTTTTATTGTTTATGGTATAAATATTTATGAGTTATTTTTTACTTTCTAAATTAGCAACTAGAGCTTCATTTATTTATCAATTGTTTGTTTTTCAAAGTTAAATCGTATTTTTTCCTACTTATTTTGTTTTTTAAAATTAAATCGCATTCTTTCTTATGTTATCTTTAAAGCTAACTATATAATTAAATCATCAACTCTCCCTGATTAAATCTCTAAACATGGGAATTGCATTGTTCTAGATCTGTGGCCCTTCAGGCCGCCGCCATCGCTACCCACCTCTTCCCAAATCAACGAGTCAAATATGTCGGATTCGATGATCGAGTTCGATTCATCGGAGTTTACACCGAAATGATCCTTTTCAAAGACGAAATCATTGAGGAGGACAAAGATGAAAGTTGTCGATGCGGTGAAGCCGTTGTCGTTGTGGATGAACGTGTCGCGCTAGTCTAAGATATTGAAAGAGGAGTACATGGAGAACAACTGATGGCGAAGCGACTTCGACGATGTTGATGACAAGGACACGGAAGAGATGGAGATAGAAGAGGCAAGGGTGCCGCCTTATGAGTTCCGGCAAGGGACCTGCTCTTTGAGAGGCGCTGCTAGCAGACATCGAGCACACCATTGAATTTGGCAATGTAAGTGCTGACCAGGGTTTGATCCGTTTGTCGTCCCATCCTTGTGAAGATCAGAAAATGCAGGACCAAGTTGTAGACGCCTTCTTGGAGTTGTTTGCCTTCGCGCGTCCAGCCTTTGATCCACGATGGCTTTCTCTGCAACGTTGTCCCTAGCAACTCTGCGCCACGCTTTGGGTGCTTTGTTGTCGAATACCTTCCTATGGATCAGTGAAGATTGGGTTGCACCGTGATCATATCAATGGGGTATATACATGATTTGTTGGTTGTGTTTACGATGGACACTCTTCTGTAATAAAGACCCACTGTTTCCAATCTCATGTGAGCACTGTTGTAAATGGTGTGACAACGGTGGGTGTGGCAATGGCGGAACGGGATTAAAGTTTTGATTTTTGGGACAATGTTTAAATTAAAACGGTGCGTATTTTTATAATATAATCGAAAGTATTGAATACAAATAATGCACATTATATTTATATATATCACTGTTTATTCCGGGAACGACGATGAGGGGACACATGTGCACTGTTTACGACGACAACATACTGCTGTTAGATTTAGGGTTACACTTAGGGTGAGATATAGGGTTAGATTTAGGGTTGGGATGATGACGGTAATTTATAATGAAATATAATAATTTATTTTTTTTATTTTAAGTGAGATAAATAAGAACATAATTTATATTTTTGAACTTTTGAATTAGTTTATAGTAAAAATTTTGCATCGTAACCTATTGATAATTTATGAAATTAAAAACAATTAATTAATAGTTCTCTCTTGTTTAAAAAAAAAATGCTAATAATAGAGCTTTCTCTTTCACAATAAAATAATGTTATCTCAAAAAACAAGGTGATTGACTATTAACACTATTTTCAACGCGGTCTTTAGTGTTAGGAGAAATTTGTGTACCCCAACCCCAAATAAGGACATCGTTTTCGACGGAGCCAATTATTCGGACCAAGAGGAGTAGAGAACTTTTAATTGTCATAAATCTATTGGTACGCATACCGATATTTGTATTACTTGAGATTAATATAATGCGAGTGTGTATATAAAAAAAATGAAAATTTTTATTTCAAAAAAAAAAAATATAATACAAGTTTTGTATATGTACTCCCTTCGTATCAATTTAGTTTATTATATATATACACCATATTGAAATGTTGAGGTAAATTTTAATTTACATAGCGACATGATCAAATATCATTTTTCGTAATTATCATAAAACACTTCTGATGGCTCAAATGGTGAACGTTAACTCAAGATAACATTGAAATTGAAACTCTTGAATGTACATACATGCGATAATATAAAATATCGAATTGTTATTTGTAAATTGTGAAGTAAAAGAATGAACAGATTGAGGGTTTGTTTGGTATCGTTTTTATTTCTGATTTTTTATTTTTATTTTACTGTTTGATAAAACATAACTATTGATAATTATTATACTGTTTGGTATAGTACGTCCATTATTCCCTCTCACAACAACTCATTATCCCAAAAAATATTTCTTCATAATATTTAACACACATAGAGAGGGGGGACGGGGTATAATATTTAAATATAATAGGAAAAATAAATAAAAGAACAATGTGTAAATTATATAGGGAATCTTTTGTGTGACTAGATAAAAAATTGGATCTCATTCAGAGAAAATGACACTATAGCACTGTATTGTAGAGATAGGGATAGAAAAACTGTTACAAATGGTATAAGAGATCACTCACCACAATGTCAGCTACAATGGATCAATCTCAGTAGTCAGCAGGCCTAGTTTCCTACTTCATTTCTAGGTTCTTTTTTCCTATGGCTATACACCATACGCGATACTCTATCGCTTAAATCAGGTTGTCATCGAGTTTGGTCACGGCTTGAAAATATTCTCTTCGTCTCATAATAAATATAACAAATTGATCGGCAAGAGATTTTATATATATGTTGAATTTTTGTGGAATTTGATGAAGAAAGAATTTTATTTTGGTGATACTGGGGTTTATTATAATAATTTTGAGAGAAGATAAAAACTGTAGCTTTAGTGTGTACTATAGGTGAGTTTGATTGATTTTTTTTACGATAAAAAGTTTTCAAATAAGGTAAATGTTATAATTATTATGGGATATTTAAAAAAAAAAAAGCTTAATAGTTATGTATCTTAATTACAGTGGTGCAGTGACTATTTAAATGCTTGAAGCTTCACTAAGTCTTGTAGGTATATGTTGATAGTATTGTCTATGATATTGCAGGAAGACATGAAGCCACATCTTTGGGATGCATCCAAAGAGATTCTTCATCAGCTCTGGATTTGTCAGAAGGGCTGCCAGGAGACCAAATTCAGATGTCTTCACTTCCTACGTGAAGTATGTAAAGCTTTGACGCTATTGACTTTCCATCTCCTTTGCTTTCTTCCACCACCTGGCCGTAAATAAAGCTCTCCACACGACAGATCCTTACTAGTTCTCATGCTCCCTATAATTAATGGCCTGAGAAAACCTATGCTCGGTCCTGATTCTCCCTACAAAGTCAAAATAAAGTAAAGAACCACATATCCATGCCGTCGTCGTCGTCGTCGTCGTCATCCGCCAACGGTGAAGGAGGAATTTCCGTTTTTAGTGCTAATTGATTGAGGTAGTGAGTGATCTCATCATGACGGTGATCTTCGATCTCCCATCTCTCAGTCATTCGATCCTGGAAGGCGTCGAAGTTTCTTTGAAGAGCATCATAATTCCGCTCCAACATTTCATAGTTCTCGGTTAAGAAATACATGGAGCGGTCCAGCAAGCGAAAATGAGGGCAATGTTCACAAGCCGGCTCTTCATCGTGCCCTTCTTCCTCTTCGCTTTCTTCATCATCTTCGACTTCTTCTTAGGCTTGTGAAGATGTTGCTTGAGAAGACTTCCATCTCGCCTTGATGCTTTTGAGATCATAATAACCTGATCTTTTTGAATCCTTCACTTACTTATTCGTGATATTCCTCGGACGGATGAGCTCCCATATAGCGGTTTTCGGATTCAAAGCGCACTTAAGGGTAACAAGATGAGCCTCCGACCCCAAAACCTTGAAACTATTTTCTACCTTTTTCTCCTTACTCAAATCAAAACCATGATACTCAAGAATTGCTAAATATAATTCCCAAATGCAAGTGCTTTTCCATGATCTTTAGTACACTTGTCCATTTGATAAAGGAGAAATAAAGGAAGATTGATCAACCATTTCTCAACCATTGCATACATGAGCAAAATCTAATTGCGTGTTGAATCATCCATCCCTCCGATTTTTTCCTTCAACCATCCTCCAACAATAAGATGCAAAACCCTTATTTCGGGATCTAGTTCATTGACATGAAAGGCATAGGCATTTGTGATTTCACATTTCAACAAAGTTTCACAAGCCTTCCTACCACTAAACCCCTCAACCATCTCTCAATAATTTTGTTTTGCCTCCGCTATCCCTTCTAAATTAATCCCTAAGGCTTTCCCAACAACCACTGGATTGAGTACAATGCTTCTACCCTTAATCCATGACCTATAATGATAAATTCTCTTGGAGATGGACTCAAAGTGAGCATAAAACAATCGCACCATCTTCGGATAACATCTAGTTGTCCTATTGATCACCAATCACTCCAACCTTGAGCTCCAAACCAATCACTAAGCCTCGAAAAATTATTTTGCCCAAGCCAAACAAGATCAATCACATGACCATAAGTAAGTTCCTTCTTCAATTGTGCATTATACATACCCTCATAATGATCGGATTGAAACACAAGAGTGGCACTAGATTCACTACCTCCCGTAGGGTCGATGTGCATAGGTCTCGGAATCTCGACATTCAATGCCCCCCGTCGACGAGAACCACCGGTATTCCCACCGATCTTCAACTTCTCCACACCCACCTCTTCCGTCCCCTTCTTCTTGCCCTTTCCCGTCTCCTTCGTCTTCCCCTTCCCCTTGTCTTGATTTGTCGCTATAGTCAAATTGCGACGGGATGCACCACGTCGGGGTTGTGGAGGAGATAGCGTCCTCGACCATCCGATGCGTTGTAGTCATCATCCGATCCATCGTCATTACCCGGTTATCTTCAACCACGGGTGTTGAGCATGGAGATCAAAACGAAGATCAAGAGTGAATTTGCGAGAATCATGGTGTTTTGATGAAATTCAATTATGGGGATTATAGATCGGATGTAGATGTGATGAGATTTGGGGAGATTTGGAGTGAATTGGATGTAATTGGGGAATTGTGTGCACTAGGGTTTGCGTGAGAAGAGAGAAAATTGGGTAAAAAATGAAGGGAAGAAGAAGGGGTCGGGGGTTATATTGCTGATCTAGATAAAACCAGTGACGGTTTTCAAAAACCGATGACGATTTTAGGTGTTCCAGAATAAGGTTCCCTCAGTGATTTGAAACCGTCGTCGATTTTTGAAAACCGTCATCGGTTTTGACAGTTCCAGAATAAGGTGCCCTCAGTGATTTGAAACCGGTGATGGTTTCCAAAAATCGGTGAAGGTTTTGATGAATTGCAGTTTGAGATGCTCTCAGTGATCCAAAACCGTCAACGATTTTTGGAAACAAGTGATGGTTTTGATGTGTTGCAGTTTGAGATTCTCTTAATGATCTAAAACCGTCAACGGTTTTGATGTGGTGCACTTTGAGGTGCTCTCAGTGATCCAAAACCGTCACTGATTTTTAAAACCGTTGACAGTTTTAATGTGTCCTAGTTTGAGTGCTCTCAGTGATCCAAAACTGATGACGGTTTCCAAAAACTGATGACGATTTTGATTTTTTTTTTTCATCAATTGATATTTTTTTCATCAAATCTGTTTACGATCATCGTGATTTGTACAATACTAAGCCTAAACTTATATAGGTCATGGGCGGAATTTTGGATACTATATTTGTAACGCCCCGACTTTCCACGTAGGAAGACACTTGAGCGTTATGTCGTCACGGATCCGGTCCGTAACAAGGCTAACAACCGAATGGGTTTTAGGATTACAGAAATCAAGGAAAACATAAACAATGCTATAGTCATAACTTACAGTTCCAAATACCTGTTTAGTTACAACACTTAGAGCGGAAGCTATGCAGATCATTTATTACATTCTAACAAAACAGACAACTGATCTGCCATAATGTCCAAAGTCCGTGGACACATTTAAACATAATCAAGCTCTCTCTAAGAGCCTTCAGGTGCTGCTTGGGGCATACCTACAATCGAAAAACATAACCATGAGCTAATGAAGCTCAGCAACCTCTGGTGTATGAATCCCAATTACAGGGAACTTCCGCTAACGGCTATGGCGACCG
>JAOVYX010019560.1:0-18304 GCA_035668315.1 Drosera spatulata | reverse complement strand
TGATATCTCCCATGAAATGCATCGTAGAGTATCTGAGCTGGCACGTATGCTCCAGCAGTCTCGTTTGTTGGGTCATAAAGATAGCTATAATTCTACAGATGTAGCAAGAGTTAGATAATCATCACCTGATGCCAATGTCACAAGGTAAACTGGCAAAGGGTGCGGGGTGCGGAGCAGGGTACCTGAATGCTGAAAGTGAGTGCCAAAATGTAAGCCCAACCGAGAACTGATATGATGCCTATACTGGAAAGAATGGCAATGGGTCCGTTCTTGTCTGCCCCTTTAGTTTCTTCGGTGAGATGCGCAGCTGCGTCATACCCGAAAAGAGCATACTGACTCACAAGTAGTGATAAAACGACCGCATAGGGCTTTTGTGATATGCCAGTGATTTCAGGGTCCATCTCGAAATGGGAGAAGACGAAGGAAGCTGGTTGTGTGGTCAGAGCTACAAGAGGAAGCATTATAACAATGACAATCCCACCAATAACCTAACCAATTTATCAGCAAAATATATCAGGCAGTCGACAAGTAACTTGTACTTGATTCGTGGAAAGCATCCATGTTAAACGAAAAAGCTTGCAAGCAGCCTAGCTTGAGGAGATCAAAAGTACCTGCCACCATATTGAAATCACATCTAAAATGGCAACAACTTGAAGAGTGAAAGTGTTTAGCACAGCCCAGACAACTGTTACCCCAACGTACATACACAGAAACAACCACTTCGGGGCGAAGTAACCTCCATTTTTGTTGGTCCCTGTGGACAACAAGATTATATTCTGCAAGACTTGAGCTCCTGCATATGCCTGCCAAAGGGAAGGAAAACGTCAGAGACTGGTCATCTGGAAGGGATCCGTCTATTCTCACAGCATGGTAGACGCAACTGACCTGAGTGCCCGTTCCAGCAACAATCCCGATGGTTTCAAGCCACGCACAGCACCAAGAGGCAAGAGGGCCCCACTTGGGTCCAGCTAGATGGGCAGCCCAAAAATAAAGCGATCCTGTAGTCTGTTTCATTTACAATCAGGAGAACGTTAGCACTATAAATCTCGAGCCTGAAACAGGAAAAGGTAAGAGGTATTGGAACATATACCAGTCCAGGTAAACCAATATGCTGTTATTTCCACACCGGATGTAGTTCTTAAGCTGCCCACTTTATCTCTAGACTCATATCAACTAGAGCAAGGCTTATCACGATTCAAATCTCAAAGTCGGATCCAAATGGTAACTAATCTCTAATACATGAGTGGCCAAAGTGATCATTGTTGCGAACGGGTCTGTTAATTATAAACATAAACAATAACGAGTGCGCAAAATAAATGAGACAAAGATTTTTACGTGGAAACCCTTGAGGTAAAAAACAAATCCCTTAAACCCTCAATGTGTTTTCATGTGTATATGTTTCCCTCCTTATCCCCAATTCTCCTCCTTCCTCCGTCACAGCTGCCCACTTCTCCCTGCTTCTCTTCTCTGCATCTTCTACATCTTCCGCCTCTCCTTTTTCTTTCTTTTTATACCAAGAACAGACACGGAGGAAACACGGACATCACACGGACGAAACACAGAGAGTCACGGACACCACGAGGAGAAAACGCGGACACCGTGGAAGAACAAGACCACGCGGATTTGAGGCACACGTTTTCAACAATCATGACCAGAAACGACCTTACAAGGAAATTTAGCAACCTATGTAAATTGAAATTTAGACTTTGTGGATCTCAAATTTATGTAGGACCATAAAAAAGGAAATCTTGGCGAAAGTATGACACGATGGAGAATATGATCAAACAAAAGACAAAAAACTAACCGGGAAAGAGGAGCAGATCTCGGCCATGGCAACGCCAACAAAACAAGTGAAAAACGCCACGACGACCCACCCCCACACCAGACACGCTGGCCCAGCATACTGCAAGCTTAAACCATAGAACGGAGTACTCCCTGCGAACAGTGCCATCGTTGAGAACGCTATCGCAATTGCCTTGAACAAAGTCTGCCGGAAAATATCGTCACCAGTAAAAGAATCATTATCTTAATAACCCATCATCTCAAGAAGGAAAACGGCAAGCAAATTCAATAAAGAAAGAGGATATAATTCACCATTTCCCTCCTGAGTTCTTGCTTGTAGCCTAGCTCATTGAGCCTCTTCTCCCCTGAATCCAACACCACTTCTTCCTCCATCAGCGCTTGCTTTCGACTCTCCATGGAATAACAATGATGTATAGAGAAACCAACAATTGGAATCAAAGTCTATTCAGCATAGTCGAAGAGAACAGACTCTGAGGAGCTCTGAAGAAACAGCAGCATGAGATAGTGGTGAAGGGGTAGCTTCATGCCTTCTGTTTGAAAATAAGCAGTCGGTGAGATGCTGTTGTTGCACGATGTTTGGTTCTTGGAGTATTATATTACTCCTATCAAGTTCTTTGACCAGAGAAAATATCCTTTCGATCCTCAGAAAAAGACTGCGCATAAGATTCATGACATATAGCTTGTTGAATCCATGAAATCTTACTACCGCGAAGACTGGCATAAAGTTACCTTATCATGGCTAGATTCAGCGAAAAATTGATTACATACCTGTAAAAAATAAAATTAATGTTATCACACAGAATTTGAGTTTTTTTTCAAAACAAATGGCATAGAAAATCAAATCACATAAACTCTAGTTATGAAGGTGGAAGAAGTGTGAATTTGTCACCAGTTATTTGACTTTTGACTCCTGGTGGAGGGAATCACACGCTTCCTACATCATACTACTGGATATATAAATAATATATCAGAAACCCACCTTTGTTCAATTCAAACTTGCTAACTAAAAATATCTAATTCTATCAGCAGCTATCAGCTTTTTTTCCTGAACCAGAAGCAAAGGTTAGCACTTCCCTTAAGCAGCAAGACCAAAGTTCGTTATATCGATAAAATTCATCACATCCATCAGGGAATTCCTCGGTATCAAATACAGCCGGATGCTAATTGGACATTCGTGAACAACAAAGATACCTGCTTTGGTATAATGATAAGGAACAACTTAACCAAACTTATGATAGAAATCTACGATCCGAGGGATTAGTTCGAATGGGTCATGAAACTTCAACACCCCAAGTATGGTATTGTCATCTTAACCCCATTCAATGATAGACTTGGACTCCATGAAGACCCTTTTAAAAGCCATTTTTCACTTTAACTTCGGATGAGCAGAATCATGCAGGAGTCATTACTTCTCATTATTCTAGCCATTTGTTCACCAACATATGAAGTAGATTTACTTGGTTTAGCAGCAACCTGAACCTCTGAGTTTGAGGTCGACCCATAGCCAGATTTGAATTTAGCATAGACCCCAAATTGGGTCCTTTCTTTATGCTAACATTAGGCAATAATATGCTAGGAACAGTCCAGTCTAGTGCCTTCATGGACTATCCAGAATTCCAGATTACTACGTCCTTGGTTGACAACACAGTAACCTAAATTACATATGAAGATAATTTTTTGCAATTGGCATGGGGAGGAAGATAAATTCTTGAAAACAAAAAGGAAAGAAGAAAATAATCAGATCAGTATCGCCTAAGAATATTCAAATCTCATCCTTGATTCACACATAGTAAACCAGCATATGACTTATCTAGATGAAACACAGTCCAAATAACTCAATGCTTTGGAAACGAGTTCTCCAGAGAAAATATAAGGGCGTATCCAACTCCAATGCACACATACTTGACCTTATAACGAAGAAAATTATAGGAGAGCGAGACAAATAAAAATTTATGGCAAAAATGTCGAAGTTTGAACATAATCCTTGCTACCACATTTCTCGCTTTCCAGTTTCCACTGTTTGCAATGTAACTTCTCATACACCGATACACTTGAATTGTGTAGCAACAAGATGAGTACATCTGATAAGAAGTCTGAGTATCAAGTATAAACGCTGCCCACACCTCACATCCACTGTTCTCAATTCTGTGAGGTTACTACGTGACCCGATCCCTATACCTCAAATGATCAATATCACTGATGGAAGACGTCCGTTGAAGCATCGATCTAGAAATATCATTTACTCTACATTATAATACACTCTCACACGTGAACAAGGACATGGAACATGGAACATGCCGGACATGGATCATACTCCGGCCATCTCATTCTCATACCAAGTTTCGAACAAACAACAGTTGTATGAGTCAAACATGTGATCTCAAACCACAGTTGCTCAGATATCGTGTCAATAAACAAACTCAACCAAAACTAAGCACCAAGGCCGAAGCATCATGACAATGTCTAATACTAGTTCTTTTTCAGTCAGAGTCGCTCAAAGAGTCAAATCGCACACGAGTTACAGTATACAAATCACCAACCCTAAAATATCCTCAACTAGACTCGTCATCGTACAATGACCATCCCTCGACGGAGAAGACATACACTTCCACTCATCAAATCACAAGACAGATGATATTTCGCCGCCGAACCTCATTTTTTCAGATACTTTTCTAATGTTTGATCCGACAAATCAATGCGTATATTCAACGCAAACAGGATCGAATCTCGCTCGCGAATTCATCACACAACTGTTGACTTTTAAGCGCAGTTTTAACTTAATTTGAGCAAATTAGGAAAAGAAACTGTATAAAGAGGGGAAGGTTACCAGGATGGAGCATGTGGCGACGAATACGATGGAAGAGACGGAGAAGAGTTCTCGCCATGGGAGAGCGGATGAGAGAGAATCGAGAAAGAGTCGAGCTCGATGACGAGAGAAACATGGCGAGAGCCGAGAGGGATTTGAAATCGCCGGGGATCGGAGAAGTGATCAGGGCATAATTGGGGTACCGTTTGCATGATAGTAATTGCGTCAAGGGACGCCTCAGTGAAAGCAGACTGTCATTTGTGAGGATTATCTTAAAGAATTATCATGGATTAATAATTTTATATATTTTTAGAGTTTTTTATGAGAATTTCAGGATTTTTCGAAATGTTCTAGAATTTCCTAAATTGGGTAAAGTTTTATAGGGAATTCTTATACATAGGGGAAGAGTCTAGACCCTTCCACGAAGGTGTATATACAGAGGTGAGGCCTTTGACCAAGACATTTCATCTCACCTCATCTCATCCCATCCCAAGGAATCCCAAATCATTCCAAACATTCTTGTAAGCACAAAGCCTTGTAATCTCCCAAGTGTCATCAATATAAAGCTTGTTTCCAAATTTAAACTCTCTTATCGTTCGCAAACATCACCTTTGGGTGACGAGTAGCTTGAGCTCAAGCGAAGGTGTGAGTAACTTGAGTGGCGTACGAGTTGTAAGAATCTAACCCCGTTACAGGACGCAACCTCATTTTGTTCCATGTACGATAGAAGGGTCAGAAACTGTATTGATATCAAAGTATGTTGGGTTTGATACAGATAAATTTTTATGTATAATATAAAATATCATATTGGATTTGATACAAATGGATTAAAGAAAAGAAACACTGAGTATAAACATTAAATCAAATTCGACAGAGTTCAATATCTCAACATAACACGAGTCATATATTGCTTCTTTCCAAATTTCAAACCCATCCACCTCCCGCCAGCATCAACCACCGCACCACCACCACTAACAAGTCCACCAGGACCACCGCTGCGTCCTCCAATCACCAACAACCTCCTCCCATTCCCTCCCACCGCATTCACATTCCCACTAACCCTCTCCAAAACACTCGAAAAATTAGTCACGATGGCAAGACTATTCCCAACCATAACCGAACAATTTCCCATCGCGTCCCTTATCACCTCCACCGCATCCCCCGTCACGTTCCTCTCCACGTTCCCCAAACATTCCTCCTGCTTCGCCGCCACATCCCCCAACAACTTCCCCACATACCCCAGCTCCACCCCCGACAACGTCTCATTTGATCCTTCTGATATCCTCTCGATCACGGAGATTGAGAAGTTGAGGTGATGGATCAGGTCATCGAAGCTCGTGTCACAGCTCTCCAGCTCAGCCGCTTCCGTCTCGTTATTGTTACTCAACAGATCGGCTCTGATTGTCGACATGACGTTTTCCAGGGAGTTGAGGGTGGCCTGGAGGGATAGAGCGAGGATCAGGTTCGGATTCGACGTTGTGTTGCCTGAAATGGATTCGAGTTGTGTTATACTCGAGATGCAGGTGTCGGGGTGGTCTGTTACGTTGCAGACTATGCTGAGGGCCTCGGCAGGGGAGATGATGTAGTGGTGGTGGTGGTGAGAGGTGGAGGCGATGATGACGATGAGGAGTATGAGGAGGAGGAGGGCGGCTAGGCCGAGGAGGATGAGAGGGCGGCGCCGGGGTGGTGGTGGTTGGTGGGTGTGGTTGTCGGTTTGGAGCTGTTCTAGTTCTAGTTGGCCGTAGCCGTTGGAGGGTTTGATGCTGTCCATCATGGTTGCAGGGGAAATGGTTTTTGTAATTGAAAGGAGAAAATGAAAGTGAGAGCTTGCGATGTCTTATAAACACCGAGTAAATAGAATGAAAGTTTATCAAGCAAACAACTACGTTTAGTGTGTTTCGTATGAATTATTCAATTATAATTCAGAGTTAATTTCAACCTTTATTTATGAATGATCCTATAAAAATAATAATGATAATCTTATATACATATCGTTTCTTATTGGTTTTATTCTAATAAAATATGAAGAATTAATCAAGTGATTATCATGAATCTATGCGTTAACTTGCATCATTAACATTGGATTGAATAATCTCTAGTAGTGCTAAGACGGGACCATTTTTATAGGGATATGATCAATATGAGTTACTAAGCCGACTAAAAGCTTTTCATGATGACTTTAATTGACCAAAGAAGCATAGTTAGATGGTAGGCTCTAAAATGAAATCATATAGCTGAATGGTTGCCTACTTGTATTGATAAATCGATTGGTTTGTGAAATTTGCGTTTATAACAACAAATGGTTGCTGATGATGTACGAAGAGTTTCATGATAAACGATAATAGCAACCGATACTATCATTATATTGATTTTGGTCCAGCTTAATTTCCTAGTTTTTTCATTTAACTCAACTCTCATCATCATTTTTATATATAACAGTCTTATTCTTTTCATAATGTAGTTTGAATCATGAGTAAAATCACATTAACAATTTTATTCATCAATGTTATTCCACATAATTCAATCAATGACAATACAAGTCATAATTGAGCGTTTGATGATAAACTTTGTTGCTATTGTTGTCACTTGAATATCATCCGTCCGTTTCAGAAAAATTACAACACCTATCAAATTATCTTATCAAAAAACCCTTTTTTTTACAAAAATATCAAAACAATCATAGTTTTTATTTTATATCACACCAACTCATCCGACTATTTTTTTCATTTTTTTTTTCTTATTTCTCTCACTCACACAAAAGGATAAATTAATCTTGAGATTTTTACATATAATTACAAAAAAAAAAAAAACTATCTCGAATCTTCATATTTACAAAAACACTATCTAAATCATATGAAATTTACATAATATCTGTTATCGTTAGTGAATTCATTGATTTTAATAATTTTTTACATATTTTTTTCCCATTGTTTAATATTTTCATCTTTACACAAAAGAAAAAGATTATATGATTTGAGTGATTGAATCAGAAAAATTTAATATGATAATTAAACTTTGAGAAATAGAAAAATTAACAAAATAAATGTAAAAATAATGTGAAAACAATAAATTTTTATACAAAGTGATAAAAAAACTATGTTGATGAATAGATTAGACACGAAAAAAATAAAAAATAAAATCGTTCAAGATAACGATTTTATTAACGATAACAATTATTTTGAAAATATCATATGATTTGAGTAGTGTTTTTATAAATATCATAAGATTTGAGTAATAATTTTTTATATATATATAAAGATTTGAGATAAATTTTTATAAATATTTAAAATTTAAAATAATTATATATAAAAATCTCATCAATACTTACCACAAAAAAAACAACACACATGCAGGTGTAATTCTCAATATTCATCAACGGTAATTCCTCGTCACACCAGTTGGAGGAAGATAACCAGCAAACGTGGCAACAGGCAATCCATGGCAGCCACCTTCCACTCATCGACCAAACTCCACGGCGCCGATCGCCTTCATTTAGAACCCTTTTTGCACAGCGGCGACCAATTTCTCCGATTCGATCATCTGTCGTCTCAAATCCACAGCAACACAGATCTTGTAGATTCAAATGTCGTCGATCGTCATGCGATTCTCCTCTCGCCTTTTCCTCCCTGTAAGTTCATCCTCGCAAATGTCTATCGATCGACCTCATTTACGATTTTCGTTAGGGTTTTGGCATTGAGTTTGACTTGATTTGCGGTTTCGTGTGCCGGATTTCGAATCGTTATGATGATGATCATGAGATGGTGGTGATACTGATGATAATTAGATTGGCGGTGGCAAGATGGTGTTCGCAATGATGATGTGCTTTCACTTTGTTTGTTGTGTGATTGAGCTTGCTGTGATGGTTGAATTCATTGTTTAGCTGCGAGACATTCGCTATTGTTTGCATAGGAAGTCTAATGTGGTGGTTAAGTTGTTGAGTGGAATCTGTTGCAGCAAGAGAGGATAGGAGAGATGCAATGTGACTGGTAGAGACTTGAAAGATGATTATATGACTACTAATGTTGGCGATTGACTTCTCTGTGCCTGTTTTCTTGGTGTCGTGGCCTAATGATCAATGGCAATTTTGTGATGATCATTTTTATGGTTATGTGAAAATCGGTTGGCAATATATCAGAGGTTTGACTTGAGACTGGCAATCGGTCATATAACATTTTCAATGCCATAGGTTGAGCTCCGTATTACATTTTTGATGTCTCGGTAAATTGATTTGGTGATCCTTATGTTTGTGCTTTTGAAGTCTTACATGTGGAGTTCAACTGTTGTAGCAATCTCATAAGATTGTTTTAGAGTTTTTGCTTGATTATGTCTCCAGAAACCTAATTGATTGAGTTTACAGAATGTCACGAATCCCTGGGAAATTATGGGAACCATGCTCTATGGTATGTTAACAATCATTTTTGGCTGAAACTATTTATTCTTCATGTTTTGGAATGTGAAATGTGCTCAAAGAATTGCACGACTGAAAATGTCTGCAGACGTGATTCCCTCAACAAGCAAGACTAGGCAATCCACAAGGATAATGAGGAAAACCGGAGTGCGTGGCGTCAGATTTGTACAGACTTCTTTTCGGATCTCAATTCCTGGAGTACCTTCAGCAAACAAAGAGAAAACCACTACAAATTTGTCCATGGACAAGAATATGGTTCCTTATTCTGCTCCTCCTAGCATGAAGGATCTTGATCTTTTGCATCAATTCTTTGATCAGAGGTCTTTGGACATGTGTATATCTCAGGGTTTTTTTTTTTTTTGGCATCCAGTTTTCGAAACTAAGATCTATGTCATTGTTTTGATGGTTTCTAGAAAAATGAAATAGTTGTTTTTACTGATTTTTTAAATTGTATACTGCAGCACCAAGCTTGTAGTCTTGACTGGAGCAGGTGTGAGCACAGAATGCGGAATTCCCGACTACAGAAGGTAAGACTTGTTTTGATTGCTCAACCATCTAAGTTAGAACAGTTATGTGGTGCTTAATATCGAAGAAGGTGCTTTGCATATTTCAAATGGAAAAGAATGAAAAGAAGTTCCTATTGATGAAGCAAATCTATGCATGATTGGTTCATTATTTCCCTCTGTCATCATCGTCAGTCTTCATATAAACAAAGAAATTGAGAGAATCACCCATGTAGGGTTGTTTGGCAATCCTTATCGGTCATTCGATATTATACTCATAGATATGTTGTTTCCTAAATTCGTATTGAAACGAGTATCCAAGCAAAGGTGGAGTTGTAGATGGAAATTGCACTGTCTTTTCAGCAACCATTTTTGCAGAACATACTTCCTAGGTGGATGATTGACTACTTCATATTTATTCTCTTGCAGTCCAAACGGTGCTTATAGCACTGGTTTCCGGCCAATTACTCATCAGGTGATCTGAAGGCATGTGCTGTATCAATATGTTTGTAGTTCTCAATGCCCTCAATACTGATACTTGCATGGTAGTTTCGAAGTTCTCATCTAGTAACCACATTGACCAGGAGATCTAAAAAACGCGCTGCTTTTTCAAGGTTGTGACAACCACACCCTGGATTTCTCGGTGTGGTTTATTCTTGAAAGTAGTGTAAAAGTGTTTTCTATTATTGCCTGGAGGAGATTGAAAGGACAATGTACGGAAATTTTTCAAGTGAAAACAATACCCACTTATATCGTCTTGCTCAGCTTCCCGTTTATTTTGTTTCTCATCATCCGAGAACCACTATCCCGAATTTAGGTTAGTGTAAGCCTTCTACATCATCATTTGTGTCAAGGTGGAGTTGGAAGAGCCTGTTATGGCTTGAAACTCCCAGTTCTTCGGTGAAAATAAATAAATAAATAAATATAAATACAAATATAAAAGAAATAAGGTTCCCGTCTCTGCTCACATTTCATTGTTTATTTGGTCGTCAAATTGATAGGAATTCATCAGATCTAGCAAGGCTCGCAGGCGATATTGGTCGAGGAGCTACGCCGGATAGCGAAGGTTTACTGCAGCACAGCCTGGTCCAGGCCATTTCGCGTTGGCATCTTTAGAAAAAGCTGGAAGGATAAGTTGTATGATCACTCAAAATGTCAACCGGTAAAGGAGTAGGAAGATCTGTATTTTATTTTGCAGATGGCAGAGATATACAGTGCTTCTTCATTTTTTCTTTCTCAGGCTACATCATCGGGCTGGTAGCAGCCCACTTGAGTTGCATGGGACTGTGTACATCGTACGATGCATAAAATGTGGATATTCCTTCTCTCGACATTCATTTCAGGATCAATTGAAAGCTCTCAATCCAAAGGTTGCTTGTTCATTCAAAACACTGTTCCTGCATTTTTCTACCATGCTATCTCTTCAGGTTTATATTTAGAGAATATTTTTATTTATTTTGAGCCTTATTTTTCATATTTTCTTATGCTGCAGCGCTTCCGTGGATCTCATTTTATGTTCATTATGGATATTTTCTTCCATGTTCCTTGGTCTCGCTCTTGATGAAGCAAGTTAATGATAATTTTCCAGTTGCATTTTGCAGTGGGCAGCAGCATTAGACAGTTTGAAAATCGATAAGCCTGGCTCAGACAGAAGCTTTGGCATGAGGATAAGACCTGATGGCGATATCGATATTGATGAGAAATTCTGGGAGGAGGATTTTACCATTCCCACGTGCCCAAAGTGCGCGATGGTGTACTCAAACCTGACGTAGGGCTCTTTTTTGCTGTTTATGGTTTTCACAACAAAATCATGAAAATTTCTGAACGGGCATTGTTGTGCTTGGTTTCTGTTATTGCATCTACGTGCTTGTTGGCTGCTGATGAAATTGGTTTTGTCAAGGAGTTTAGAAACTGCAGAGCTCCCGGCTTTGTTGATTAATGTTTTCGAGCTGCTACTTTGAAGGTTGTTTTCTTTGGAGATAATGTTCCGAAGGGCAGGACTGATAGAGCTATGGAAGCTGCAAATGAATGCGATGCTTTCCTCGTTGTTGGGTCATCTTTGATGACAATGTCTGCGTTCAGACTTGTAGGTAGTGATTGTTTTGATTTCCCTGATTCTTCTCTTCTTATGCCATGTTTATGACGGATCAATGTCGAATCCTAGGCATGAGCTACCATCAATAACTATGCATAGTAGAGATTTTTTGATCATTTTATCGAGTATTCTTCAGATAACACTTTGTTGATGTTGTCTTGAGTATCTGAAATTTTAAGGAACATCAGACGCGCAAACGGACAATACAGGTGATTTTGGTTAGGATCGTGGGTGCGAGAGTGATTGGGTCGCGGGCGTGACGGGCCTCAGGCCTGTTTTGTTTGCGCATCCTATAAATAGCTTGTTTTTAGGGTTCTATTGTTGGTCGACGATTGTAAAGCGACAGAGACGATATTTTGATGATCTCTAGAGGGTTTTGAGTGCACACAAAGTGAGATTGAGCGATCAGGTTCAGAAAACGCTGTAAACTACGTTTTGATAGTGGATTTTCGTTCTCCGTGGGTTTTTTCTTCCCCTTGAGGATTTTTCCCATGTAAATCTGGTGTCGTTTAATTTCCTTGCTCATTTCGTTTGTTTGTTGATTTATCATTCCATCGTTTCCGTATTTTGTCTCGGGTTATTCGTAACAAGTGGTATCAGAGCACAGGTTGATAGGTTCAAAATTGTGGATTTAGGGCTTTAGATTGAATTCTTATGTTCTGATTTTCTAGTTGGTTTGAAAGGTTTCAAAAGTTAGAATCTCTGTTGTGCTGTTCCTGCTGTTTTGAGACAATAGTGAATACGGTTAAGTTCAAGATTGAGCCGTTTGATGGGAAAAATAACTTCAGTATCTGACAGAGTACGATCAAGGATGTTTTTGTGCAGTAAGGATTATTTAAGATTCTGAAAAGAATCAAACCGGCAGATATGAGTCAGAATGACTGGGATGAACTGGAAGCAAAGGCAGCAGCTACCATCAGATTGTGTCTGACGCTACAGATGAAGTATCAGGTTCTGAACGAGGTCTCACCGGCGAAGATGTGGGAGAAGTTAGAGTCTGTTTACATGTCCAAGTCATTATCAAATAAGTTGTATTTGAAGGCAGATTTGTTTGACCTCAAGATGAAGGAGGGAACGGATCTTAATAACCATATTGTCAAATTTAATCGGCTTATTACGCAGCTGGTTAGTCTGGATGTTAGAGTTGAAGAGGAGGATCAGGCATTGATCTTGCTCAATTCACTTCCTAGTTCCTATGCTACATTGAAAACCACTTTACTTGTGGGCAAAGACAAGTTAAGTGTGAAAGAGGCAACATCAACAGTTCTTGATGTGTGTAAGATGATTCTTTCAAGTTCCAGCAGTTCTGGGGAGGGATATGTTGCTAAGTCAGAGAACAGGGGTAGAGGTCATCAAAGGAACGAGGGTAACAGAGGGAAATCCAGATCGAAATCGCGAGATTCTCGTGACTTGTCCCAGGTGGAGTGCTACAAGTGTCATGAAAAGGGACACATGAAAGCACAGTATCCTCGGAATAAAAGCAGGTCATTCGAGAACTCATCCAGTTCTGCGAGTATAGCAGAAAATGTGGATAGTAGCGATGGAGATCTCTACGTGACTTCAGGAGTTGTAGAGTCCCACAGTTTAGCATTGTTGAGGTAATACTTTGTTAAATGAGTGGATTATGGATTTCGGGTGCTCATTTCATATGTGCCGTATGAGAGAGTGGTTTGATACATTGACACCATGCAGTGGAGGTTCCGTGTTAATGGGCAATGACGCGGTGTGTAGAGTTGATGGGGTTGAAACTATTAAGGTCAGAATGTTTAACGGGGTAGTCAGAACATTGGGGGATGTGCGATATGTCCCAGACCTTAGGAAAAATCTTATATCAGTTGGTACCCTAGACTCAGCTGATTGTGGAGTATCAATCAGAGATGGCATCATGAGGGTGTCAAAGGGATCGCTGGTGGTTATGAAAGCAGAGAAGACGGGAAATTTGTACAGATTGATTGGGAGCACAGTTTTGGGTGGAGCTGTTATAGTTTCAGGCTCAGATTCAGCTAGTGATGACACCAAGCTTTGGCACATGCGGCTAGAGCATTTGAGTGAAGGTGGCATGAGACATCTTCACAAGAGAAATTTGTTGAAGGGGGTGAAATCAGGTGAGAATTCTACAAATTTTGTGTTCTTGGGAAGTAACATCGTGTGAGTTTCAAAACAGCATCTCATTCTAATAAGGAGGTGTTAGATTATGTTCATTCCGATGTCTAGGGGCATATCAAGGACACGTCAATAGGTAGAGCACAATATTTTGTGAGTTTCATAGATGACTACTCTAGGAGAGTTTGGGTTTATTTCATGAAGGAGAAATTAGAGGTGTTCAACATCTTCAAGCAGTGAAAGGCTCAGGTTGAGACTTAATCAGGGAAGAAGTTGAAGTATCTCAGGTCTGATAATGGCACAGAGTACACAGATGGTCAGTTTGTTCAGTTCTGCAAAGATGAAGGTATCATCAGTCACTTCACGATCAGGGATACGCTAGAGCAGAATGGAGTAGTTGAAAGGATGAACAGGGCTTTGCTGGAGAGAGCTAGATGCATGAGATTGAATGCTGGTTTGCCTAAGAACTTTTGGACAAAGGCTGTTAGCACAGCCTGTTATCTCATCAACAAAAGTCTTTCTTCAGCTATTGATCATCGCATTCCAGAAGATGTATGGTCTGAAAAAGCTATTGATTATTCTATGCTGAGAGTTTTTGGGTGTTCTGTCTATGTTCACATGCAAAGTTTTGAGAGGTGTAAGATAGATGCCAGATCAAAGCAATGCATCTGTCTTAGATATGAGGATAATGTGAAGGGTTATAGATTCTGGGATCCTGTAGCAAAAAAGAAAATAGTCAGCAGAGTTGTGGTCTTTGATGAAGATCACATGGTAAAACAAAACAGGGAAGCTGTTAATGTCAATGATAAGTAGATCGAGATAGAGCTTCCGGAGACGAATGGGCAAGTTTCTGATCAGCAGGGTTCGACACAGATTGATCAGATTGATCAGATTGATCAGGTTGAGCAGGTTGAAGCTGATATAGGCCCAGTGCAACAGCAGGAGCCATACAGTATTGCCTCAGGAAGAGATAAGCGGAATCCGTATGCTCCTGAGAGATATGGTTTTGAAGACATACTTGTTTTCGTATTGGTTGTTGGTGGAGATGATCCTAGTTCTTATCATAAGGCTATCAACTCAGTTGATCGTGATAATGGTTGACAAGTATGGTGGAGGAAATGGAGTCGCTCAAGAAGAACCAAACTTGGGAGTTGGTGAAACTTACAGAGGGAAAGAAGCCAGATGATTAGAAGTGGGTGTTCAGAATTTCGAAGTGTGAGAAATACAAAGCTCGTCTAGTGACTGAGGGTTTTTCTCAGAAAGAAGGTATTGATTACAACGAGATCTTCTCTCCAGTGATGAAGCACATCTATTCGATTGATCTTAGCATTGGTCGCAGCGTTTGATATGGAGCTAGAGTAGATAGACGTGAAGACAACATTTCTTCATGGCTTTCTAGAGGAGACCATCTACATGAATCAGTCGAAGGGGTTCGTGGAACCTGGTAAAGAAGGGTTAGTTTCCAAGCTGAAGCGATAGCTGTACGGCCTAAAACAGTCGCCAAGGTAGTGGTACAAGCGATTTGATGGGTTCATAGTTTCTCACGGATATTCTCGCAATGAGTATGACCCTTGTGTTTATTTTCGTTTTTGTGATGATGGTTCTGTTGTGCTACTCGGTCTCTATGTAGATGATATGTTAATTGTTTCGAAGAATAGAGATGCAATTCTTCAGGTGAAGCAGACGTTGAGCTCACAATTTGAGATAAAGGATCTTGGTGTTGCGAAAAAGATCCTAGGCATGGAGATTGTCCGTAATAGAGCATCAAAGAAGTTGTGGTTTACTCAGAGAGGCTACATTGAGAAGATCTTGGTGAGGTTCAACATGAAGAACACAAATCAGTGGCAATTCCATTGAGTGCTCAGCTTAAGCTGTCAGCTCAACAGTATCCAGATTCAGATGAAGAGGTGGAGCATATGTCTTGTGTGTCGTATGCTAATGCGATAGGATGTCTCATATATGCTATGGTATGTACTCGTCCAGATATTGCTCAAACTGTTGGTGTAGTTAGCAGGTATATGGCTAATCCAGAAAAAGAGCATTGGAACGCTGTGAAGTGGATTTTGCGGTACTTGGCTGGAACTTCAGATTATGACATCTTGTTTGATGGGTAGGATACGAAAAGTGATGTTGTTGGCATGGTGGATGCAAACTATGCAGGTGATTTGGATTCCAGGAGGTCTATCAGTGGGTATGTGTTTACTTTCAGTGGTGGTCCCGTAAGTTGGAGGTCAGTCCTGCAGGATGTAGTTGCCTTATCCACCACAGAGGCGGAGTATATAGCTTTGACTGAGGCAGAAAAGGATGCTATTTGGCTCAAAAATATAGTGTAGAAACTTGATTTCAAGCAGGAAAATGGTGTCTGCGTGTTTTGTGATAGTCAGAGTGCAATCTATTTGGCATAGAATCACGTTTACCATGCTCGGACAAAGCATATTGATGTGAGGTTTCACAAGATTCGAGAATGGGTGGATTCTAAAGACATAGATTTACGGAAGGTTCACACAAAGGACAACGCAACGGATATGCTAATCAAGGGAGTCACAAAGATTCATGTCATTTCTTGTTGAATGGTGTGGTGGTGCATCCCTTCATACGAATAAGGAATGCAAAGACGCGTCAGGTTATGGCACCGGAGGATCGCTAGTTGGATTTATTGATTGTAGTGCGTCTACTCAAGGCAAGGTGGAGATTGTTGATGTTGAATTGAGTATCCGAAGCTTTAAGCAGCATCAGATGCGCAAACGGACAGCACAGGTTATTTTGGCCAGGGTCGCGGGCGCAACAGTGATTGGGTCGCAGACGCAACAGGCTTCAGGCCTGTTTTGTTTGCGGATCTTATAATAGTTTATTTTTAGGGTTGTATTATTAGTCGACGATTGTAGAGCGGCAGAGACGATATTTTGTTGATTTCTAGAGGCTTTTGAGTGCACACAGAGTGAGATTGAGCGATTAGGTTCAGGAAACGCTATAAACTACGTTTTGATAGTGGATTTTCGTTCTCCGTATGTTTTTTCTTCCCTTTAAGTGTTTTTCCCACATAAATCTGATGTCGTTTAATTTTCTTGCTGATTTCGTTTGATTGTTGATTTATCATTCCATCGTTTTCGTATTTTGTCTCATGTTATTCGTAACACTCTTGGTAGTAGCCGAAAGCAAATATCAACTTTTCTAAAGAAGTTTTCTTTGACGGTAATACAGAATATGCCTTTGGCAGGGCTGCGCATGATGCTAGAGCAGCAACTGCAATTATTAATATTGGTGTGACGAGGGCAGATGATTTTGTGCCTCTGAGGATAAATGCTAGATGCGGGAGGTAGTATTTCTGTATATGCTATCGGCCATCTCACTATACATTGTTAGTTGCTTTATCTATCTGCTCTTACTGCGTTCATTTTTCCTATAGATATTGCCAAGACTGCTTAGCATTGGATCTCTTGGCATCCCTGCAGCATCATGATCATTCTAACGAGGTAACTTCGTTTAGATGAAAGAACATACTGCCTTTTATTAGAGGCTTCAGAAATTTAGGATCTCCAGTTAGTTTTCTCCATTCAGATAAGCTAGAAAGGTTGGGAACGTAACTAATAAGATGATTTATTGCTCTGGTTATGCTTTTTCAGGCAGCAGGAAACATACAAGTGACGTCTTCATGGGATGAGATCGTGAAATGGTGTTGCATAGAATGGGGCAAATTGACTCATCAGCCACTTGGGTTGCATGTAATTTTGTATCCAGTGTAATGTATTGCTGTATAATTGGTGTAACAACAGGTTGGCATTTGGAGGGCAGGCCATATGATACAGGTTCAATTCACTGTAATTGAAGTAGCAGTGCAAATAACTGTATAAACAGGAATAAAGGAACTGCTTGTTTCATACATTGTTGGGATCATATCAAACAGTAGTGAACATTGCGACCAAGTTCCAACTACATTGCGACCAAGTGTCAAACAGCTTAGAGACGTGTGTTACAGCAAGTTCCAACTACAAGGGTGCCACGTTGCATTGGAATGCGTGCTGTCCTGAATAAAGGTCTGTCGCACCTCTCCAAGAGTTGCGGCTCATCTTCTCTTCAATGCCAGATTTTGTGAATCGTTGCCTGAGCTTACAGAGGACGTCTTCTATTTTCACACCTTTTAGTGCGAGAAGGACCATTGAGTGGTAAAGAACATCAGCCATCTCGGAGGCAGCTCGAGGCTTCTCTTCATTGTCCTCCAATGTCTGGCACAACTCGTTGGCTTCTTCCCTGAAATGAAACGACCATCATATCGAGAATACACAGTGAAACACAACTAAAGCTTCAGTTCAGAGAACACAAATGGCATGCAAGATGATAATCAATTGCTTAGATATGAATTTATAAGCAAGAGGCGGCAAAGGAATTTACATGTGACACATGATGGGCTAAGACTGATGTCTGGAATGGAGAAAGGATCTTGACCGATTCCATTAGTTACAGCTAGTAGACAACAAAGACAAACATCACAGATGAGTTCCAAGATTTTTTAGCATAGTAAGGCAGGATCGAGCAATAACTTCTTTGTCCATGAAGGTTTCCCAACTCCCTGGGCCGAAAGTTCAGCC
>JAOVYX010019559.1:0-18304 GCA_035668315.1 Drosera spatulata | reverse complement strand
ATTGTCAAAATATTTTCTCACAGGTCCGACTCCTTGAGGGCAATGAGATGGTGAAGGCAATAGCTACGGGGCCTGCGATTTATGTCAAAAACTTCAAGCAATATGTTATCATCGATTTTTTGTTCGATACATTCTCAACCAGTAAGGGAAAAACTACAGCAAATTGGGGTGTTTGTGTGAAAAGAGATGGCGTCGCGGACTATTATGGCATTCTCGTAGACATCATTGAACTCCAGTATATCGGGACCGATTTTAGAAGCTTAAAGACTATACTTTTCAAATGTGAATGGTTCGATTCAGTCTTTGGATTGAGCGTACACCCGAGCCATGGGGTTGTTGACATAGATCGTTTGAGCAGATACAGAGGGTTGTATGATCCTTTTGTTCTTTCCACTCAAGCAATTCAAGTATATTATGTTCCTTATCCGGGGTGTGCACCCCGACACGGTAGATGGTGGGCGGTATTCAAAACGAAATCACGATGTACTATTAAAGCTCCCGAAGCAATGGAACAAGGTTTACAAGAAGATTTTAATGTCTCCCCCCTTCATTCTTGAACCATTGGAAGAAACAGAATATGACAGTGACGATGAAGATGATGAGATAGGCGAGAAGAAGGAGGACGAGGACGAGGAGGAGGATGAGGAGGACGAGGAAGAGGAAGAAGAGGAAGACACAATAGGAGAGACAGACAAAGACGAGTCTGAAAATGATGATGAAGATGACGATGAAGAGGGGGAGGAATAATTGTTTCTTAACATTTTAAATAAATACGTAAAGAACAAGAACTTCCTAACGTGATTTCATTATGTTTTTGAAACATATGCAATCATAACGGTTCCATTCATGGAGAAGAAACTAACATTTTTTCCTTATATGTTTGCAAATGTCCTCATCCGATGATTCCTGGGGTAGATATAGTGCTTCGCGTGGACGATCCAGCGAACGCGGCACTGGTTCACGGGATCGTCGTTCTGACAGGAGCATCTCCAAGAGCTTTGAGAGTACCATGCCATCTCACATTCCTGCGATGGAGGGAGAGCCCCAGATGGAGCTCTTGGAGAGGCAGTGCGAGAGTGAGGATTTCCAGACGAAATCCGACATCGCCCAGCAGAACCGGGCAAAGGGGATCGCGACACACACTCAGGGTAATGTGTCCTCCGTCGCCATCGGGAAGAGGATGGTAAATTTTTCGTGTTTTTTTTTTCATTCGATACATTTAAGATTTATACGTGTTTTATCATTTCATTAACAAAATTTCCTAGAACAATCATAATGTCGCTTTAACTCATTGTTTTGATTAAAGTGTTTTAGGAAACGCCCTTGAAATGAAAGGTCATGGGCTTCGAGGTTTTTATCTAGACTCGTAAGAAGTCGGATATCCCTGGGGTTGTAGAGACTATTCAGGCCGGGAAATCCATAATGGACATTCCACTAGTTGACGAGCCTGCGACACAGCTTCGGGTATCTTTTCTTTCGCTCCTTTTTTATTAAATACAGTTTCTATTACATTTCATATTACTAATGCATTACAAATGATCTATTGTAGGATTCATATTTTGAGCGACTCGGTCAGCTGCCTGAGTCGTAGATGGATGAGTCTGCCGATCCCGAGGTTGGTCAGCAGCAGTTTCATGCAGCGACTGATCGGGCTTTCTTTGAGGTCTCTCAGACCGACAAGGAAAGGGTATATGGCATCGACTCAGCTGCGAGCCAATTATACCCCAGATCCATGCTCAGCTCTTCATCCAGGAGTCAATCGCAAAGCTCTCGGGGGATTCCAAAGGATTATTATCAGCTGAAGGAAGAAATCCTCACCCTCTGACAGAGCCAGGCCAGGATGAAGCAGCAGATAACCTTCCTCTTCATGAAGATGGACGACGATCCTTCCACATGTCAGAACGAGGCTGGTAGAGCTTTTCCTCCTTTTCAACCACCTCCGGATGACGACTCCTGTCCCCCAGAGCAACGTGATGTTTGACTAGATGGCCATTGATGCCTATTAGGTTTTTGTAAACCCTTTACATGTGTATAATTCGAAATTTTAGTTCAATTCGATTGATGTTTGTATATTTCTGAGTTCCTTGATGTTCCAGATACATGTATTTGTATTGGTATGCGTTGAAATTCTGATTTTTTTTTTTTTACATTAAACTCAATTAACGATGGAATCCGTCGCTAAATGTTCAATAATTGAAAGAGTTTTTAGCGGCGGAATCCATCGCTATTTTCTGAAGAAATACTTTAGCGACGGATTCCGTCGCTAAATTTTAAAAATTTAGGAATGACATTTAGCGACGGAGTCCGTCGCTAATTTTAAAAAAATAAATAAGTTAGCAACGGAGTCCGTCGCTAAATGTCATTCCTCATTTTTTAAAAGTTAGCTAAGTTTGCAAGTATGGGAAACAAAAATTAACGACGAAAAAAGTTAATCCGTCGCTATAATTTTGTTTTAGCGATAGATCCGTCGCTAATTTTTGGTTTAGCGATCACGTTATTAGCGACAGATTTTTGGCTTTTCGCGACGGAAAATTTCCGTCATAAAATAGTCCTTATTTTGTAGTGGACAAAGGTCCCGTGATTTTTTACCCTTGCGGGTTTTCCACGTTAAATGTCTCGTGCTCCTCGACTTGGTTGTTTTGATTGATTGATTTGTTATCCGTATTGTTTATTTCAAGTTGCATCTGAGTGTGTTTAGCCCAACAAGTGGTATCAAAGCCTCAGGTTTGGTTGTGTGGATGCTCGGTGCGAAGTTGAAATGTAAGGTACTTCGAGTACAATGTTGAAGCTCAATGGGTCAAATTATTTGATTTGGAAGCCAATGATGGAAGATCTCTTATTTTGTAGAGATCTGCATGAACCTGTTGAAGGCAATATCAATCAACCGTCCGAGATGTCAGATACGGATTGGAACAAGTTGAATAGGAAGACCATTAGCATGATTAGGCAATGGTTAGATATCAGTGTATTTCATCATGTTACAAATGAGACATCGGTAGAAGAGTTTTGAAAGAAGTTGGCTTCTTTATATGAAAAGAAGATAGCTGGGAACAAAGCATTTCTGATGAGAAATTTGATGAGCATGAAGTTCAGAGACAATCTTTCTATCAATGAGCATTTGAATGAATTTCAGGGCTTAGTGAATCAATTGTCCATAATGAAGTTGAAGCTTGAGGATGAGCTGCAGGCTTTGCTACTTTTGAGTTCTTTACCGGATTCTTGGGAGAATTTGGTTGTGTCGATTAGCAATTTAGTTCCAGAGGGTAAACTATCAATGAGTATAGTAACAAGTGCATTATTGAATGAAGAGACTAGGAAAAAGTCCATGGGTTCAGATGATGCACAAGCACTTGCCATAGAGAGCGGGGGGAGAAGTAATGATAAGTTTGTTAAGGATCATGATCGAGTCATGAGTCGTGATAAGTCTAGAGAAAGACTCAAGTGTTATTATTGCGGCATTGAGGGACACATGAAGACAAATTGTCGAGTTTGAAAAAGAGAGCAGAAACAAGGGAGTAGTCAAATGTATGACAAAGAAAGCGCCACTGCGATAGCAACTGATGAAACATTGGTTTTCCTTCCTTTTGGTGAGGGTGAATGTTTACATGTTTCTGATCACCGGGTTGAGTGGGTCATTGACACAAGAGCATCCTACCATGCTACTCCATCTAGAGAGTTCTTCACTAAGTACAAAGTATGAGACTTTGGCATTATGAAATTAGGTAATTCCAGCACTTGCAGAATTATGGGAATAGGTGATGTTTTTTTGATAACAAACATGGGTTACACCTTGACTCTGTAGGATGCGAGACATGTTCTAGATTTACAACTGAATCTGATCTCTGGGATTGCTTTGGACAGAAAAGGGTTTAGGAGCACTTTTAGTAATGCAAAGTGTAAACTCACCAAGGGATCTTTAGTAGTTGCCAGAGGGGAAGCTTGCTGCACTTTGTACAATATAATAGTGAAGATATGTGAAATTGGGTGAATACTGTAGATGATGATTCTTCATCAGATTTGTGGCACAGGAGACTTGGTCGCATGAGTGACAAGGGCTTGCAGGTTCTTGCAAAGAAGCCTTTGATATCATTTGCCAAAGGTATGACTTTAAATGCATGTGACCATTGTATTTCTAGCAAGCAGCATAGAGCCTCCTTTCAAGCAACTGAGTTACTAATAGTAGAGTTTCCAGCAGTTGAGTTACAAGAAGCAGAGTTTTCGGCAGTTGAGTTGCCAGTAACAGAGTTTTCAGCAGTTGAGTTACCAAAAGTAGTGTTTCCAGCAGTTGAGTTTCAAGCACATGAAGTTATTGATCAGGAGGAGCAATTTCTACAAGTAGCAGAGGTTGCAAAGCCTTATGTGAGATGGTCTATGAGAGAGCATTGTGCATCACAGATAGCCTCCTTCTCAGCACATTCTTCATGCCGACCAGAATGCCTCTAGTATGATAAACACAAGGTTGTTTTCAGAGAGCAGTTTGAGTTGTGTAAGATGGTTACACATGAGGACTCCCACTGAAAGCAGTCGATGTTCGGTTATCTCCCTTCATGGGCACGGAGGGGGAGATTTGTTGGGTTCGGCCCATACATTATACAAACCTAAGCCCAAAAAGGATTTACCCTTGTTTTCTTGCAAACTCCTTCTTCTTATATGAGGAGAAACAGAGCCGCAGCTATAAGAAAGAGAGTGAAACCAATAGAGACAACAAGAGAGAAAAAAAAACACACACAAACATAACACCAAAATCGAATTCCGTGGTCTCAGCTCGGGTGACTCCAACAGATTGTTTGAAGAGGTAAATAGATTCCGTTTCAATTGAAACTTTTGTAACACATAACTTTATGTGTTGGCTTCGTTCTCCCACTGGTTTGAGCTCATTCCAAGGTCGAAAAGATTACTTTCAGGGCTGTTTTCCGTAAATAGTCGGAGCAGATTTTGGTTTGGTGCTCTCAGGACAGGTACAGTCCGTTGACTATTTGGAGGATTAAATCTTGTTCGATGATACTGATTTTTGGATATGTTATAGAGCTTGAAGTGTTCTACTAGCTGTCCAAGTTTGAGGTCGATGCAACATCTGAAAGACCTATTTTCGGTCAGATTCCAGGAAACTGTTGTGAGAGACTTAGTGTAATGTTTTTCCTTTATTTACCATCTAACTTGTCTGAGATTGACCTTCCAACCATGTTGTTGAGTTGAGTATTGATTCCTTCTACATGTGTTAGAGGAGGTGCTTGTTGTGTTGTTGTTTTTCCTCTTGTAGTTCCACCTAGTGTTGGTGAGATTGTGTTACTTGCCAAGGTTTTTTGTGACCTTGATGTTTATTGCCCTCTACATGTGATAGAGGGGGAGATTGGTGTGTACTCTATTAATTTGATGATTAGTAAAAGTTTAGGTGGATTCCGATAAAGATCCTGCGGTTTTTTTATCCTCGTGGGTTTTTCATATTAAAAATCTCGTGTTTCTCGACTTGGTTGTTTTGATTGATTTGTTATCCGAATTGTTTACTTCAATTTATATCTAAGTGTGTTTAACCCAACAATTCTCAAAATGCCACGGGCTCCCGCGAAGTACCTTCCTCGTATCCTCTTCCTCCTTAAAACTGAAGATGAACACGTTGTTACCCATATCTTTGCTTTTCGACCCTGTTGCTCACCTGTCATGTTTTAAGGACCGTGGCTCGGAGGACGTTGAGTGAGATGTCCCTGTCCATCAACAGCTTTCCCACAAGTAGGAAATTCGATTTCTCCGACTCAGGACAAATTTCACTTTTCTGGACATTAATCCCTTCCTTTACCACCTCTATTAACCGCAGCTTTCTCCCTATTTCGACAATGCAGTCCTCCAAGCCTTGTCCTGTGGCTGAATTTCCAATCCCCGGATCTCCCATGCTTGTCCTGTACTCGAAATCTGGGAAATTTGAGGTAGAAAAACTATATCCCACCAAGGGGAAAACTGATTGCTCCTCTCTTGGAAAAAGAACCCTAAGGCGACTCAATCTGTATCTGTTCTAAAATGTGACTTCTTTTTTTTTTTTTTTTTTTTTTTTTTTTTTTTTTTTTTTTTTTTTTTATGTTTGGTTTTCTCCGAATGATATAATTTTTGAAACCAACATTTCTCTATTTTTAATGATTTTTATTTAGAAAGATTAGTTTATTTATTTTTATTATATGATGGCATATTTTGCACGAAAGGCGAGATTCCTCCCACTATTATCACCATGACTAAAATATTTGACCAAATGAACCTTAACTTTGTGTATATAGAAAATTTGCAAATTACAAAAAAAAAAAAAAAAAACAACTATAGTAATATCTTGTATTTAATACATTAACAATTCTAAAAAAGTAAGTGTACAATGTAACAAGTACCAAAAACATCTAATATGATTATATGAGTTCATCATTTGTCATAGTCTCTAACAACATAACATTTATAACATAACAATCTTGAAATGAATTTAAAATATTCAAAAACACATGAAAAAACAAAAAATACCATAAAAACAACTCAAATCTCATAAAAACACATAAAAACAAATAAAAATATCATAAAAATATCATAAAATAGTCTCAAATAACTTTAAAAAATAAGAATCTATCGAAAAAATCTTGAAATAACCTTAAAACACTCAAAATCACATGAAAAGGTTAAAAACACCATAAAATAATCTCAAATAATTTGAAAATGAAAAGGCTAAAAAAATCATAAAAATAACTCAAATCTCTTCAAAACATACATAAACGAATGAAAGGTGATAAAAACACCAAAAAAACAGTCTCAAATAACTTGAAAACGTAACAATCTATCAAAAAAATCTTGAAATGACCTTAAAACACTCAAAAACGCTTGAAAAGGGGGAAACAAAATCATAAAAACAACTCAAATATCTTAAATCCCTTAAAAACAAATCAAAAAGGCTAATAAAGATTATAAACCAACCTCAAATCTCTTTAAAACACAAAAAAATCAAAATAGCCTTGAAATGACCTTAAAACATTCAAAAACATATGAAAAGACTAAAAATACTATAAAACAACCTTAAATAACTTGAAAACATAAAATATCTATAGAGAAAGCCTTAAAATGACTTTAAAACACTCAAAAACACATGGAAAGGCTAAATATATCAGAAAAACAACTCAAATCTTTTCAAAACACACAAAAACGAACGAAAAATGATAAAAACACAAAAAAACTGCCTCAAATAACTTAAAAACGTAACAATATATCAAAATAATTTCAAAAGATTGTAACACAAATAAAAAAGGCTAATAAACACCATAAATCAAACTCAAATATTTTGAAAAAGCAAGAATCTATCAAAAGAGCCTTGAAAGACTCAAAAAGACATGAAAAGGCTAAAACACCATAAATCAACATCAAATAACTTAAAAACACAAAAAACTATGAAAAGAACCTTGAAATGAGATTAAAACACTCAAAAACACTTGAAAAGGCTAAATACACCATAAAAACAACTCAAACCTCTTCAAAACACACAAAAACAATGAAAACAGCGTTGAAACGATCTTAAAACACTCAATAACACATGAAAAGGCTAAAAACATCATAAAAACAACTCAAATATCTGCAAAACACACAAAAAAAGAATGCAAAGTGATAAAAACACCATAAAATAGACTCAAATAACTTTAAAAACGCAAGAATCTATCGTAAGAGTCTAGAAATGACCTTCAAACACTCAAAACCACACGAAAAGACTACAAATATTATAAAACAACCTCATATAATTTGAAAACTCAAGAAACTATAAAAAGGCTTTAAAACACTCAAAAACACGTGAAAGGGCTAAAAATACCATAAAAACAACTCAAATCTCTTCAAAACACATAAGAACGAATGAAAAGTGGTAAAAACATTATATAATAGCTTCAAATAACTTGAAAACGTAAGAATCTATCAAAAGAGCCTTGATATGACCTTAAAACACTCAAAACCACATGAAAATGTTAAAAACACCATTAAACAACCTCAAATAACTTGATAACGCAAGAAACTACGAAAAGAGCCTTGAAATTACTTTAAAACACCCAAGAACACATGAAAAGACTAAAAACACCATAAAACCTACTCAAATATCTTCAAAACACATAATAACGAATGAAAAGAGGAAAAAAAAAACCATAAAACAACCTTAAATAACTTGAAAATATAAGAATCTATCAAAAAAAATCTTGAAATGATCTTAAAACATTCAAAAACACTTGAATTTGATGCATCGAGTATTTCAACCATACCTTGATAATTTCATTGTGGTCTTCATTGATGATATTCTGAGAGTCCATAAGAACATGCCCAGCATCTACAGACCTCGTTGCAGACCCTAAGAGATAAGAAGTTATATGGAAAATTAAGCAAATGTGACTTTTGGCTGGATGAAGTATCTTTCTTGGGTCATGTAATATCTCGAGATAGAGTATCTGTTGACCCTACCAAAATTAAAGTGGTTCAGAAATGGAAATGATTAAAGAATGTTTATGAGATTAGAAGTTTCTTGGGATTTGCTGGATATTATAGAAAGTTTATTAAGGGATTCTCTCAGATTGCTGGACCATTGTCGGAGCTTACTGAGAAGAACGTGTCGTTCATATGGTCTGAAGAATGTGAACGAAGTTTTCAAGATTTGAAGAAAAAGCTTACTAGTGGACCTGTGTTAACTATTCCTGATAGTAATGGTAGACTAGTGATTTATTGTGATGCCTCGCTTAAGGGACTTGGCTGTGTTTTAATGCAGCATGACAAGATGGTTGCGTATGTCTCAAGAAAACTTAAGAATCATGAGCAAAACTATCCCACTCAAGATCTTGAGTTAGCTGTAATAGTTTTTGCACTGAAGGTATGGCGCCATTACCTATATAACGACGAGTTTGTGCTTTATACAGATCATAAGAGTCTGAAGTATATCCAATCTCAGCGAGACCTTAATATGAGACAACGAAGGTAGATGGATCTTCTGAAGGATTATAACTGTCAGATTCAATATCAGCCAGGGAAGACAAATGTTACGGCCGATGCCTTAAGTCGTAAGTCTAGTATTTTAACAAGGATGACTGTTCGTCGTCGACGGTATGAAGATGTGGTTGAGAAATATGAAGTTTTATATGTGGTTGATGAGAGATATATCAGAATGGCTTATCTTCGGATTGAGTCATTGTTACTACAAAAGGTTAAAGATGAACAAGTTCAAGATCCGAAACTTGTTAAGTTCAAGGACGAAGTTGGTCACGGTAAAAGGCCAGATTACAATGTAAGGGATGATGGGATCCTTCGATTTTGGAATAGAGTGTGTATCCGAGATAGATCTGATGTAAAGAAGTTGATTATGGATGAGACACATAAAACAAATTACTCAGTTCATCTGGGTAGTATTAAGATATATAGGGAACTTCGAGATCTCTACTGATGGAACAATATGAAGAAGGAGATAGCTAATTATGTGGCAAAGTGTTTGACTTACCAACAAGTAAAGACAGAACATCAGAAGCCCGCTGGATTGCTACATCCTCTAATGCCACCTAAATGGAAGTGGGATCATATTACCATGGATTTTGTCCTAGATATGCCAAGAACAACTCGAGGTAAAGATGTAGTATGTGTGATTGTGGATCGATTAACGAAGTTTGCTCATTTTATTCCGATTCATAAGACCTATTCATTGAAAAAGCTTGCAAGATTGTATATATAGGAAATCGTAAGGCTTCACGGTATTCCAATTAGTATCGTCTCAGATCGTGATTCGCGATTCACATCTAGATTCTAGAGTTCTTTACAGAAGGAGTTGGGAACGAAGCTTCACATTAGTACCGTTTTTCATCCGCAGACTGATGGACAGTCAGAGCGGACCATTCAAGTGTTAGGATATGTTACGAGCTTGTGCTATTGACTTTAAAGGTAGTGGGATGATTACATTTATTTGACGGAGTTTACTTATAATAACAGTCATTATTCTAGCATTGAAATGGCTCCTTACGAGGCACTCTATGGACGTAAATGTCATTCTCGCACTACAAGAAAAGTGCTTATCTGTGACGGACGGGGGTCATGGCTTTCCAAAGCCGTCATGAGATCTTGCTTTTTTGTGTTGGACATGCAAAACCGTCATCAAAACAATACTTCTCTATGATTAAATAAAAAACCATCACCAAAGGTTATTTGTGATGAAAAAATACCATCACATACGCTAATTTTTTTGCGGGTTAAGAAATTTTTGGTGACAAAATGAAAAAATATTTTGTGATCACGTTTGCCGTCACAAAAAACCAACATGGGTTGGCTTTCAATTTTCATCACATAATTCCATATCTTTTATAATGGCTTAATATAAAGCCATCACAAATGCTCATAATAAATATATTATTTATCGAAATAAGTATTTTTTATATATGTATATAAAAATTATATTAAAATATTCGATATGCTGCAAGAATTGTTGAAAATCTAATTATTATTGCAAAGTTATGTTACAACCAAATTTTAGAAATCAAATGATAATAAATGATTTGATAGCAAAATAAAGTCACAAAGCCCAACATGCCAAAAAGATTTTCAATGAAGTTTATATTAGAGAGGTCACAGGTTTGAATCTCACCATATACAAATATGTGAAAACATTAATTTGGTAGGACATAAAGGGTTGTCGCCCTAAGGCCATGGTGTTGGGACACGGAGATTAATTTTTAATTAATTTCAACTATCCGGTGATGGTCTTTTGCTATCACTATAAATAGTTCATGAGTTTTAATTAAATTCAACTATTCGATGATGATCTTTTGTTATCACTAAAAAATATTTCGTGATGTCTTCGTATAAGTGATGACTTTCACAGTCACACAATATTCATACAATCTGTGATAGAGTATACCGTCACGTAAAGATTCCGTGATGGAAAAACCTTCATGAAAGGCATCTGGTGACAAGCTCATACGTGATGAAGCACGTGATGACAAAAGCAGTCATCAAAATCTTCCATGACAGCTTTTCTAAATTTAGTGACAATTTTCATCTATCATGTATAAACATCTTTCTAGTAGTGTCCTATTAGTTGGGAGGAGGTAGGAGAAAGGAGACTGTATGGTTCAGAGTTGGTTCAATAAACCATAGATACGATTCAGCAAATACGTCAAAGAACGCTAACAGCTCAGAGCCATCAGAAAAGTTATGTAGATAAGAGGAGGCGAGAAGTACATTTCACTGTCGGAGATAAGGTTTTTCTTAAAATTTCTCCATTAATGGGTGTTACTCAGTTTGGTAAGAAGGAAAAGTTAAGCTCTAAGTATATCGGGTCATTTGAGATCCTTTCTCGAGTTGGTGATATGGCTTATCAGCTTCCCTTACCTTCCGAGTTATCTGCAGTTTATAACACCTTCCATATTTCTATGCTTAGAAAATATGTACCTGACGTAACATATGTGTTGCAATATGAACCTCTTGCATTGAAAGAAGATCTAACATACATTGAGCATCCTGTACGCATCATTAGGAAGACAGAAAAGATGTTACAGAATCAAGTATTCTAATGGTTAGGATATTATGGGAAAGTCAAACGGCAAGAATCGAGGAGCAAACATGGGAAGTTGAGCAAGAAATGAAAGAAAAATATCCAAAGTTATTTCAGTAAGTAATTCTAATTTCTTGATAGTAAGTTTTAAATTTTCTTATATTCTAAATTTCGGGAATGAAATTGTCTAAGAAGAAGAGAACGTAACGATCCGATATATCTTGATGATTAAAATATAATTTAGTGATGATAAACATATAATTTGACTTAGTTTGGTGTAGTAACTTGAGAAAAGGATAATTAGAAAACAAACATTTATTGATGGTTCATTAATTTGCCTATTCTTTATGGTGATGAACAAGACACCTATGATATTTTATATGAGTTGTGCACGAGAGGGGCAAGAGATGCATGATTATCCAATTATGGGTTCAAATAAAAAAAAAACTACAAATAAACTTCTGAGGGAATTTCACTTCACGCTTTGATGTCCAAAGAGTCTCAACTTATAATTAGGTACCCAAATGAAGAAATGTATTAGTTTAGGTACCCATGGTTAACCAAACCTAATCTCCTAACCCAACCTCCTTCCCTTCATCCTCATTATCTTCATTATTATCCAAACCAAACTCTTTCACCTCCATTATTGCATCCAATATTCATCTCCACCAAACCCCAAATCGTCGCTAAATTTGAGACCATTTTTGATGCCATGGCCGATAATAGAAATTGGGTGATGTGAGAAGCATAATTTTGTTTTTGTTTTTTTTTGTTGAGCTTAATCGCATTGCATGGTCAATTGTGTTTCTATCACTTTTATAAATGGGTTTTCGGTGTTGTCTCTTGGTTTTGTTGTTGTTTTTAGTCGAGAGGGATGAATTCGGGACGAGGTTGGTATGTAACCTGGCATGTCAGAGTTCTTTCTTTTGAGTCACCGTGTATTTTTTTTTTTTAAATTATCATTTTCATTAATGTTAGATGCATTTTACATCATCGACCAACTACCAATGCAATATCTACAGCTCTGAGATGGAAAGGAATACAGCTCTGAGATGTATTTTTCATTTGTAACAATTTAAAAATTTTTGTGTTACACGTCACAATTTCTTTTTGTTTCAGTCGAAAATTGTTTTTGTTTACAGTTCATAGTTCAATTTCTTACAGTTCACAAATCCTTTTGTTGTGCTTCATAGCTTCTATTGAGACAGTTTACTATGTTGGCTTTTGTATTCGCAGTCTCTATTGTTACAGTTCAGTATTGATTATCTTTACAGTTCGTATCATTTGAGATACAGTTCATATTATTCTTTGTTATAGTGCAGAAGTTCTTGTGTTACACTTCACAATCTTTTTCATTCCAAAATCGTTTTTGTTTGCAGTTCACAGTTCATTTTTTTACAGTTCACAAGTCCTTTTAGTTACAGTTCGTTGTTTCTTTTTGAAACAGTTCACTTAGTTGCTTATTTGTAGTTCATAGTATCTATTCTTACAGTTCACGTTTGATTTCTCATTATATTATTTTTTGTTTGTAGTACAATGAAACCGTTAAATTGTCTACAACCGCTAGATGTGGAAATAGTATCTCTATGTTCGTTTGAAGGGAATTGTTATTCCATCAATGTAAGGAAGTCCATGTTGCTGGTGCAGATATACGAGCAATTGATGGAGAAGTGTCCTCAAATAATTCCAATAAATATGATGTTGCGTCATTTTGCGCCACAAATTGGATGCCAGGTAATGTTTCCAATGATAGCGATGTGACAAACATGTTCCATGTGTGCATATGTGCTAATATTGGCGTTATCGAGATGGAAGCTTCGAAGAGGTTTGTTACACCTCCACCTACAAGGAGTAGCTCATTGAGTGTGCGATTATCCCACGGGTATGCTTGTAATTCATGATTTTAATACACGATAGTTCATAACTTCTGTACCTGGATGTTCACAACTTCTATTTCTGTCAGTTCATAACTTTTAGCAGTTCATGATTGTCAAACTATTCAGTTCATGTCTTTTATTCATACAGTTAACGTAATATATCATGTGATATTAATGAAACTTAATGGGTTGTTTTCTGGTGTGCAGATCGTATAACAATGAAAGCCCAAGTGATATGACCACAACAAACAATGATAACATTTTCATCGAATTATGACGTGAATCCATTGAAGGAGTAGCTCAGAGCTTCGGAAGCACGGAAGAGTTTCGGGTGACGATTAAAAATTATGCCATTTCTACACGGTGTGGTTTCAAGTTCGAGAAAAACACTTCTGAAAAGATCGCTATTTTGTGCGTCGACGTGAACTGTAACTGGCGAGTTTACGCATCCAAATCAAGAGAGATGGGAGTTTGCAATCAGAAAATACAACCTTATGCACACTTGTGAAAGCAGCTTAGGAGATCGAGGTCATCCAAAAGCAAAATCTGTTTGGGTTGCAAATATTGTTAAGAGGAAGCTATGTCATACTCCTAACTATGCCCCTAAGGAGATTATGAAGGACATAAAAGAGAAGTATGGTGTTGAGTTACCTTATCACCATGCTTGGTGAGGGAAGGAGCATGTCTTAGAGGAGATTCATGGGAGGTCCAGATGTTCTTTTGATCAATTACGCACTTATTATAGCAATTTGAGGATCTCGAATCCTGGGAGCATTGTGGAGTATGAGGTGAATAATGAATCGAGACAATTTATCAGATTGTTTGTGGCATTTCGGGCTTCTTTGATTGGATTTGTCCGAGGATGTAGACCTTGTGTGTTCCTCGATGGAACATTCTTAAAAAGCAAATACCAGGATTGTTTTCTGTCCACAATAGCACTAGATGCTCATAATCAAATGTTCCCTATTTGTTTCGGTGTGGTTCAGGCAGAAAACAATGAGAATTGGGCATGATTTTGTGATCAATTCGATCGAGCATTATCACCATATAATGGTGGAGCGTGGCATCAGTATACTTTCTTCTCGGAACAACATAAAGGGCTGTTGAATGCAGTTCCTCAATATTTTAAGAATGCTCATCACTTATACTGCTTGAGGCAACTTGTTGACAACTTTAAGAAGGAGGTATCATTCTGTATTATTCACAGTTCATAGCTCTTTGTAATGCAGTTCACTAGTCTGCTCAATACTGTGCATAGGAGGATCTAGACACAGTCGTGTACAATAGATATGACAGTTTACTTCATTGGTTTCTTTTAGGTACTCACAAGATACCCTAATCTCAACAAAAAGCATTGGATTAATGTCTTTAACAGTACGGCCTATGGGATGACAGTTGATGTTTTTCCAACAAATATCAACAAGATTGTTGACGCAATGCCACTGTCAAGGAATTTCATCGCCGATTCACTGCCAGAATGTTGGGCCAATGCTCTTTTCACCAAAAAACGATGAGGAATCATGATGAATAATCTGGCAGAATCGTTCAATAGCTGGATTAGAGATTCTCGTCACCTACTAATCACCGCGATGGTTGATCAGATTCGGATCCAAATTACGAAGCTTATGTATGAATGAAGAGAGATTGATTTCAGCGGAGCTACCGTCTTGTGTCCGGTTCCCAAAAAAAGACTTGATGTCACCTATGAAGCAAGTCGTGGCTTAAGGCTTCATCGCGCAACCCATTTCAAGTTTGATTGATAAAGACTCGACACATGTTGTGAACCTTGAGCCAAAGATATGCACTCGTAAGGAATGGCAGGTAAACAGTATACCATGCAAACATACAAGTGCAGCCATTGAGTCAAAAGGTGATCGTTTGGTTGAATACTGTGATCCGTTCTTCACAGTGGAGATGCACAGGAAAACTTACAGAGAGGTTGTTAACCCGATTCCTCAGCAATCGTAGCCTGTGATTCCTCTTCATCTACTTGAGATAAGGGCGCCGGATGTACGAACACAACCAGGCCGAAGGAGAACCAGGAGGATACCTTCCCAGGTCAATACAAGACCATTGATGTGCACTCGCTGCCACAGACATGGGCACAATAGGCGCACTTGTCAAAGCGCAATCCGTGGTGATTAAACTATGTAAAATATCGGTGTGTTTTTACGAATTCATAGAACTGTCGTAAAGTCTCGTATATGTGGCATTATGTATGATATGAAGCTCTTAATTATTAAAAATATAGTTTATGCATTCCCTGATACCAGTACATCGTAGTTGAATAGACAGTCCATGACTTACTCTACCTGCAGATCATGATAGTTCAACACTAAATGGATGACAGTTCATGACTTACTCTAACTGCAGTTCATTAAATGATAGTGCACGACACTATCTGATGACAACATGACACTTCATGACACTACAGGACAGTTCACAAGTTACTTAAAGTCATACTCATAGCTTCAGTTCATAACAGTTTGTGTACAATAATTGGCGTAGTTCATTTGTACAAAGGCACAGTTCATGTCAATGAACAATGAAAATTAATGTATGGAGTCGTTGGTAGCCCTTTTTGTGCTAAAACATCAATATTTATGTTGCTTACAACATATCCAATTGTACTATGTCCTCATCTTATTGTCACCCTTGACAGTTTACAGCCGATATATTTACAGTTCATGGAGAACTCTAGAGGCAGTTCGTTATAAATTATATTGAAAGTGCATCAGTGCATCTATGGAGTAAAATTTTCCTAAAAGAACTAGCATCGGACTCGAGTGGATGAAACTTTATCAACTTCATGCAAATGTTTACCATGTCATCAAGTGAATATGAATGAATCCTTATCAACTTCACACTTATCAAGTGCATCATTCTTGGAGTATAATGTAGAGGATGTCATGTAATTTATCTCTCATCAACCTCCTACTGTACATCTTCATGGATTCAAAACTTCATATAATTCATACAGTTCATGCATTTTTTTATCATTTAGTTCATACATAAATATCATCCAGTTCATAATTGTACGCCATCACATTATCTGTTTGCATCATCACCACTAATGACAAATTAATATTGGATATTTCATATCAAAATGATATCATCATCCGTATATGAAACGAGAGTCGATCTCATGCAGTTCATTACAAAGTTTAATATAGTTCATGACTTTTTGTTTTGGCAGTTCAAATGATGCAGTTCATTACAAATCAATAATTCATGACATCTTGACAGTTTACGATTCGTTGCTCAGCTTCTCGAATGCGCAATACTTATGACGCAGTAGCTTCAAATCTAATCGAGCTCTTTCTTGAGCAATATCATAACGACGTCCCTCGTAATAAGTATTCGATGCAAGCGTTACTGCCCACAAACAAATAAAAACTTCACAAGCTAAGCCATCCTCCCGTTGCTGACACTTTTGATTCTGTTTCAACTCCACTTGATACTCCATCTCATATACCACATTGATGTAATTCTCCAGAAATTGGGCCTATAATTAGGAAAAAAAAAAACCATTGATGTATAGATTCCAGAAGATATACAACATAAACTTAGAAAAATAACAAGAACTACCCCTTGACGTGACAGTCGCTTTCAACCCCCGCGACAGGAATCATAGTGAGTTAGCTCTCCTGATTGGGCATCCGAAACTAAGAGACTCTAATGCCACCCCTCTCGATCATGAAGAGGGATCAGAAAGAGTCGAGAAGACAAGAACTTCTCCTTAGTGCACCTCTTAATCCAGGTCTGAAGATGTTTACCCATCAATTCCAAATTAATAGCCAGGATTTCCCTACTCCATTTGATCTCATCCTTCTCTACCATTGATGTAAATGTTCCCTGTAGAGTACCCATTTCAAGACAGTCCATGACAATCTTTATTTCAGTAAACATCCTACTATATTATAGTACATGACAATCTTCATTTCAGTATCCATCGAAATTAGAGGTGTAATTGTAATCAACCGAAATAGCAATTCTTACCAATATCTCAGGCCTCAAATAAGTACAATCTGTACCTTCAATTACCAAGAACATTATGCAACAGGAGGGCAATATCCTTTCTCGCTAACCAGTCACAACCATCATCGGTAGGATTATCCCAGAGTCGATCTCTACAATAAATTAGAGTAGCTGAACAGACAGTTTAAAGAACAGAAGGAGTTCTATGACATGCAGTTCTATATCTGATAAATTACAGTTCAAACTATATGAGATAACAGTTTAAAGAAAGGAACAAGTCAGTTTAAAAATAACAATAAGACTGAACTTACTCCATGTCACAGGTGCTGAAGAAATGCACTAACTCTTGATCTTCGATTAAAAGGAGTTCCATTTCACTAACTCTGGGCATTCGCTTTGAAACGATACATAACTTCTTCACTGACTTTTTTTCCTGGCGACGACGATGGTATGTCAATGGGCGACGTTTTTATTGTCTTTTTGGCGTCATGCTTCTTTGGTGTAATTCTCCAAGGTTGTCGCTTTGTTCGCTCGCCCCCTTTGGTTTGTTTTTTTACAACTCCAGCAATAGTAGTTGGAGCAGGTGAACCAGCAAATTCCTCCTGCAAACTTTGGCAAACACCACTTACCAGTGTAAACACATCAACTCCTTCCACTATCTGACCTATAACTTCACCCCCACTGAAGAGCTCGCCTTTATCCTTCCGTTCCTCTAGTTCCCTCTGTTCTTCTTTCTCTTCTTTCTCTTCTCCTACATTATTCATCTCTTGTTTCTCTTCTTTCTCTTTCCCCACCTCTTCATCTCCTCTTTTTGAATCATCGTGCCCCTCCTCCTCTTCATCTCCCTCTCCAACACTACAATCTTCCCCCTTTGAATCCCCCAGCTATGATTCTTCCTCCTACTCTGAATTCTTCCACCCATCCATTCTCC
>JAOVYX010019558.1:0-18306 GCA_035668315.1 Drosera spatulata | reverse complement strand
TCGTAATTTCAATCATTCCAATATCAAGGTTTCACTGACTCCTGATTTGTATTCTTTCCCCCCACATTTTATCAGATGGATGAGTGAAAAGAGAGGACTGTCGGAAGATTCCAACGGTGTTGGGGCAGAGAAATGAGAAGAAGCAGGCAATTTGTGTCTGGGGAGGAAGCGAAGGGTTACCAAAAATACCAGCAGCAGCACTACTTATTGAATGCACACTCATGAGATGCACGACCTCCTCTCCTACGGAGACCTCATGAGATGAGGATTTTTATCACGCAGTGTGCTGAAATTGGGACGAATTAGAAGGTGGAGTGTCAAAGGAAGGAAATGGGAATTTGATTCGTGCTGCGTGATGAAGCGTCGAACGTTGTAACCGAAGCCATGAAAGAGATGGGAATGGGGAGTGAAACATGCTCAGCAAAGGCAAGGGAGAAAACGACTACAAGTTGACCTTTAGGCTGTCCTGAGAGATGATGAGAATTTCAAAATATATCCTTACAATAAATTAAAAGGATAGGACTCACGTTATGAATTGATAGTATGATAGATACAAACAAGCGGAATATCACACTAACACAAGATGCACCAGATAAAATTTTTATATGTATGAGTTAAATTTCTTTGGGTTTTTATAGTTTCTATGAAATTTAAATTATAAGGGACGATTAATTGAAATATTTTATTACGGAATGCTAAAAATAAACATAAATAAATAAAGATATTATAATCTAAAAAAGATTTCAATGAGAAGGATTTCATTGTTATCAATTAAAGAGAATTTTTTTGTTTTTATACTATTTTTCTATAACCTCTTATCGTTAGATATATCCGCAGATCCCAAGCCCTATATATATGGCTCATCCTACCCCCAAAGCATCAACCATCAATCTCCAAAACCCTAGCAAACATGAATCCCCAAAACCCTAACAACCACCAGGAGACTCTCCCTGCGACAACGATCATGCAGATCCGCGTCAATAACCTTAGCGGCGAGTACTTAACATTGGACGTCTCCCCCAGTGACACCATCACTGCGATCAAATCCCGGTTGGAGTCCCTCGAATCCATCCCGATATGCAGGCAACGCTTGATTTTCGCCGGAGGGCAACTTGAAGATGACCGCACCCTAGCTGACTACAATATCACAAAGGAGTCTACACTCCACCTCGTGCTCCGCCTTGGTGGGTCGTGTTTGGTATGTGGCCCCCGTAGTGTTTCTACGACGATGCAGATCTACGTCAAAAACCTCCTCGGCAAGTACCTAACATTGGACGTCTCCCCCACGGACACCGTCACCGCGATCAAGTCCCGGTTGGAGTCCAGCGAATCAGTCCCAGTCCGCCAACAACGCTTGATCTATGCCGGAACGCAACTCGAAGACGACCGCACCCTCGCAGACTACCATATCATGAATAAGTCAACGCTCCACCTCGTTCTGAGGCTCGGTGGTGGTGCTGGTGGTGCCAAGAAGAGGAAGGAGAACGTATACTACGCCGAAGAAGTTGACGGAGGTGGCGTTGTTCCGGTTCTATAGGGTCCACGAGCACCATGTTCTTGTAGTTTGATGTTTGTTGATTAATTTGGATGATTTTGGTTTTGAGGTTAATTTTCATGCATGGAAGTATGGATTTTGTTCTGAGTTTGATTCAATCTGTTCACAGTGCTGTTGAGCAATTCTCTTGTGTGACAAAGAAACATATTAAATCATGGTAAATAAGCCGGATCCAACATATTCTCTTGTGGGAGATGGAGTGTGGCACGGGGGTTTTCATGACGGAGCATTTCGATTGGGTTTGTTGTGGTTAAGTGTGGCCTTACGTATATGTTTCAGGATGCTGCTAATGGTGATGGTGAGGTGCTGAGTGAGGCTTGATTGAAGATGACGCATTGCTGCAGTGATTTAGGGTTTTGAGTTCTCTGACGATTCAATGTTTGTTGTCGATTGGGATGATTTCATTCGAGGTTATAGATTTCATTGGAGTATGGATTTCGTTGATATGAACCTTGGCTATGCAGCGTGTTCAGCAAACATACTTATGTTTCTGTGTATCTGGGTATTTGCTGGAGGCAAATAAACTTGATGCTTTAATCTTATATTTAGCCGCCTTATAAGGTGGTAGACACCACATCCTTATTAGACTCTGTATTGACACAAAATCTGTATTCCAAGTCTAAAACAGCATTGCTTGCATAATGCATAAAATGAAGAAATAAGTGGCATGACACAGAACGAAAACATTCCACCCCAGAAAGAAGATTTTGTTGCATAAAGTCTACATAATCAGGCTGCGGACAACATATTTCTTTAATGTTGAAGCTTAATATATGCATTTACAGCTAGATCATAGAAAGTCAAGGCAAAAGATGCGGCAGCATCTAATCTACAGGTCCTTATCAAACACCAGCAATCCACATCATTGATAAGATCAACATCTACCAATTGCTGCAAAATACAAGTCAACTATAGCCTCAAAATCTAAGCTTTTGACTTGGGACATTTTTTCCTTGGTTTGAAGCCGCTAGGATAAGGAGGTGCAAGTATATAAATCACTTCAAATGTCAATGCAGCGTCTATTTTGGCTCGTCGACATCGACTTGTAAGGGTTTAAAACATATCCGACTCATTGAGACTTATCACTGGAATTTACTTCCTCAGTTGATGTCTGGATAACAGCAACTCAATCACCCTATATATGATTCCCAACAATGCAAGACTATCCTACTAAGCTACTCCATTGAAACACAACAATGAGCAACAAAAACAACAAGGCTATGTCGATTACCTCAGTTGATCTCCTCTGCCTCATCGTCGTCATCATCGCCTCTTCGATCCCCTGCTCCATTCAAGCCGCATTCATCACACCGATCCTCAAAGACCAGAAGACACTCCAATACACGACCACGATCAAACTCCAAACCCCGCTACGTCCAACCCAGCTCGTGATTGACCTAGGCGCCCAGTTCTCCTGGGTCAACTGCCAGTCCGGCTACAACTCCACCACCTATGCCGACACCCCCTGCAACTCAACCCTCTGCGCGGCACTCAACTCCTTCGCTTGCTCCAACTGCTACACCCCGTCCGCCCCTGACTGCGGCAACTTCACCTGCGCCCTCTTCCCCGAGAATCCCATCTCAAACAACGCCAGCATCGACGACGCCATCATAGACCGCCTTTCCGTCCCCACCACGACGTCCGACCGCCAAACCCTTATTCCTCATTTCGTATTTTCCTGTTCCAAAACATACATGTTAACCGACCTCGCCCAAAACGCCACCGGAATGCTCGCCCTTGGCCGCGCCAACTTCTCCTTCCCGCCACAGCTCGCCCGCTTCGCCTCCCTCCCCAACATCTTCTCCCTCTGCCTCTCCCCCTCCACCTCCCTCCCCGGCTTCGGCCTCTTTGCCTCCCCCGTCCCCAATTCAATTCTCCATGGAAACAACCTCTCGAAAACCCTAACCCTAATCTACACGCCCCTTATCCTCAACCCGTTCTCCGACACCATCATCACCTACGCCCTCCACCCCTCCTTCAACTACTTCATCAATCTCACATCAATCTCTATCAACGGCCACGATCTACCCCTCAATCAATCCCTTCTCGCCATCGACCCAAACACCGGTCTCGGCGGCACGAAGATCTCGACACTTGAACCCTACACCGTCATCCAACCACCCTCGATCTACAATACCTTCGTCTCGGCATTCGAATCCGCAGCATCAGCCATGAATCTGACATCAGCTTCCCCAATCAAGCCCTTCAAGGTCTGCTACTACGCGAATTCGACCTCGGTGACCAAATCGGGTTCACCTAGGGTTCCGATCATCGAATTAGGGCTTGGTAATGGTGTGAAATGGAGTGTCGACGGTGCGAATGCGGTGGTGAGTGTGAAGAAGGGGAAGAAGTCGAAGCGGTGGTGTTTGGGGGTGGTGGAGAAGGGCGTGGTGGTGACGGAGAGGGCGGCGGTGGTGGTGGGAGGGTTGTTGGTGGAGGATAATGTGGTGGAGTTTGATCTGGTGAGGTTGAGGTTTGGGTTCAGTGGGAATTTGGGAGCGGAAGGGACGAGTTGTGCCGCTGCGGCGGCGGGTGCCGGTGCCGGAGTTTGATCGGAAACGGATGCGTCCGGTTGCAGCTACTGCAGTCACTTGGCTACGAATTCGAGAAATAGCCGTTGTAACTAGTTGGTTATAGCGGTTACGGCTGGTTTTTGCTGATACGAATAAAGTTGATACCAGCTGGTTTTTTTGTGTGCGAAAGAAATGGTAATGTTATGGTTCATGGTTTGTTTCGTTTGATTATGGTAGGAGTAACAATCAGCTTACGTTCGAAACGGACTTCTCAACCATCACAAGCTACGATTACTGTGATAAATTAAAAATCTAAACTTTACATCATTGTTAAATTCAGCAAGCATCATCAAAACATGATCTGGATCAGAATGTTATGAGGTACCGTATTGTTGTTGAAATTGTCAGAAACAAAAACTTGAACATGAATTGAAAAGATCATGACAGGAACTGAGCCTCTAGTATAGAACCTTACATTTTGATCACTGGACATGATTTATTCCGTGCACTTTCAAACTTACTTTGCTACTTTAATTCTGACCTAAAGTCTTAAAACACAAAACTAAATACAGAAGTGTTGGTCTCATGAAGTCTAATAACGGAAGGTAGGTTTTCGAGATCTGTTAACTCCAATATAGAAAGGAGTAAAATAGAAGCTAAACTGTGATCCCCTCCAACGCCGTGCCAGTATGCCAAGGCAAGCATTGATCCCATTTCTCAGCTGACAACTTCACGCCGGAGAGCCTTGTGAGTTGTGTCGAGTTTCACTCTATGCAGGCATACTGCACATTGGTGGAGTTTTTGCACTTTCGATCACTCATCTGACGTAGTTTTTATTTAATTGGAGGTACAGGGAAGTAGCTTGGCTTTTTATCTAGAACAATCTAAAATCCTCGACGCCACACTCGGCTTTAATGTCCAAGACACCCGTCAAACTGGTAGTCAAACCTCAGGTCCTGAGGCTCAGGGCTCGGAACAACCAAAACCCTATCCAGTAATACCCCAGAAAAATACCTGTTTCTCCGAGCAAAGTAAATTGTTCAACTTCTGGCCCAAGAGAAGGTCGTACATTGCAGGCCCCTTGATCCTCATTACATACTAAGCGAATGCAAATGTGGATCGATACTCGTAGCTTGCAAGATAAAGTCGAAAATCAAAGGAAGGGGAGCATTCTCATTCACAGATTCGCATTCGAACACCATCAACGCCAGTAGACATCAGTTACATAATACTATGAGTAATATACACATAATAGGTAGCATCACTATAACCCTTAACAATGTTTAGGGGATTATGTGACAGGACACAGCAAAATTCACCTCGTGGAGACACTAATCTATATCTGTCGAAAAGGCTCACCACGTTGCATCTAGAACCCCGTGCTGCCTGTCACGGACGGGCTAATTTGACATGCAGCTGCATCGCTGTGAACTTCAGTAATCTCATGGAGCACCACGATAAGAGCAGCAATGAAGGCCCCATCAACGCCGGGATTCAGAGTCACCCCGTAAGTGTCCTTACCGATCAAAATGGTCTTCAAGCTGCGCTGCTTATGCATCTGCAAAGATCACAGTGTAACCATCCTGCGATTCGTCTTTCATTCTTTTACCCTGCCCCTTCAAAAGGTAAGTTCGGAAGCATCGTATGTATTAATAAGACATACCTCGGCAATGACTGCAGAGCTGTTACCGAGATACACAGTGCATCTGGCATCACGAAACCCTCCTTTAACAAGGAAATCTGGGACATTTTCGTCGGTGTTCGAGGCAAAAAACACGTCCAATTTGGGTTTGAATTGGAACAGTGATGACTTCTTAACGCTGAAAATAAGGTCTTTCGAATCCTTGCTATCTCCCTTGAATACTTGCCATCTTCTGTGCGCTGAGAGTAGCTGATTGATCAGAATAAGCAAAGTTCAATGGTGTATATTGTTTCCTTAGTAAGGTTCAGTTTATTCAAGAATACAAAATATATGAGCATGAATGAATCAAACAAACGAGAGGTTTCGATCATTGAACACCTTTCGATGGAGGGTGAGGATGGGGACTCCAGCAGCGCTCCTCAGAACATGACGATCAGCGGTGGAAAAGAAGGATCCCATGACGCTGAAGATCAGATTCCCGTTGACGTCAGTCACGTTAAACTCCCCTTCTCTCAGCGACAAAACCTTCTTCGTGATCACCAGAGTCACCGGATAAGGCGCGGCGAATTGTTGACCGACGACGACCACGGATGCCGCAGGCAGCATCTGCATCTGGGTTGGAGTTGATCCGCTCATGATTTGGATTCGACTTCTTTGTGTTCTTGGTGTTCTGCCTCGTAATTTGTTTGCTGAGATATATTTATATGCAGCGTCTTTGAACGCGCTTTCCTAGTGAATAAATAAAATGGACAATGGTCAAGTACTTAATTGTCAACCTTTTGCCTAGTCATATGAGAACTTTGACATATCATTCATGGAATGTTATGTTATATCCTCATAGTCATGTATTATTCTATAGCCTGCAATTACGTGTTATGAACGATAAGTTTCAATTGAAGTTATTTACGAGGATAAGATGCTTATATACCAGGGTCTATTTTCAAGCTAAAACGAAATTGAGGCTGGGTTAGTTCAAATCGAGGATCTTGAGGGACAACTTGTGACGAAGATTATGGTTTGGCAGACCGCTTTCCTCTTGGCAATGATGTTCGACGGCACTGAAGATGGACAACACAATTTTCTTCAACACAACATTATTTCGGATCCACCACTTACAAGTCATATTAACTTTAACAGTACATAATACAAAGATCCCGTCACTAATAATCACATTAGCATCCTCAAGTCCGATCGAAGTTACAAATGATGAGCAGACCAAAAAAGAAAATGGAGCATAGATTCTCCCGTCACCTAAATGGCTCCATATTTGAGCGAATCCCAACAGAACGGCCTGTTCATATAGACTCGAGGCGAGCTCTTGAAAAGCAGAGCAGCACATACACATACCGCGGCAATGGTCAGCATAGAGAGCATGGCGGGTCTATAAGTCAGAGCTGTTCTTGTATAGCCATAACTTAGCTTTCGTTCACAACTTCTGCAGCTCGCTGGCTCGGGTTTTGCTCTGGATTTCTCTGTATGGAATGGGGTTCCTTGTTTTAGCTCGGACTTGCTGCCGGAGGTTGCTGTGGGGATGTCGACCACCACGTGTTCGGGATGTTGTAACTTGTTGATCTTCCTTTGGACAAGATGGACATAGGAGTAGTGTCCTCTCAGGCAAGCATATTCGTACGGAGTCAAGCCAGTGCTGTCACGGGCACTTTTCCATGCTCCAATGCCAATCTAAAACACGATGACAAAACACATATATCAGCTGAACCAAATAGGCGAAGTATATGACCAAAGTACACAGTCAAATACCGCTGATAACCAAAGATGAATAAGAACTACAGGAGTGTGTTTCTTACCTTGCCAGGATCTTCAATCAATGCCTCCAATACCTTCTCACATCCCTCACTGCTGGCAGCAATATGCAGGGGAGTCAAACCGCCAGGACCTACATCATCCGGCCTAAACAAGAAGCCGCCGGTTGATGACTGCTGCTTCTCCTGGTTATACTCTGCCATATTGCTGTCTACCTTCTGCGCAACAGTTTCTGGTATATATCTTAACAATGATTCCACCATAGGCCTGCTATTTCTTTGCACAGCTCGGGGGAGAAGACCAATCTCCAACAACAGTTTCTCAACAGAAGTGCCCGTATCAGAATCTACGGTCCCACAGAAAACAATGTCGAGAAGTTTCTTAACGACTGCACACCAATCGTGTTCTATAGAAAAATTAAGAAGATGCTTTGCTCGCTCAAATGGGAATCCGGGCTCCAAGGTGCTGGCATCAGGTGATCGTAGTCTTAGGTTGTTTCTGTGGAGAAGCCACCCTATTTCATGTATGAAGTCCAGGGCTTGGTTCCTGGCGTCGGTTTTCTCGTGATTTTCATCAGTTTCTTCCACCTCTATCATGCTCTCCAACTTGCAAATCTCTGAACAAACATCAGGCTCCGCGACAATAAAAGGAAAGAAACTTCTGCCTATACCACAATTATCAACCTGCATGGACAATAGAATCGTCTCAACATCTTAACGAAAGTTTGTATTCTCAAGGCTTATTGTGAATTGCAACCAGCATCTTGCCAGGTATTTGTATCTTCCCAGGTATTTGTAGACCAAAGAGGAAAATATCAGCAGAACTACAACGACACGAGAAATGGAAATTATATTACCTCAATGAATCCACGTCCAGTAACATTTGGTATAGAGCAGCTAAGACGAAGACATGACACGTTTTCGTGCTCGATGAATGAATGGTCACCCTCCGATGGGTCTTCGAGCCCATCCAGAGCCAAATAGTCGCCTTCTAGGGCACACAAGAACCTGGTAAAACAATACAACCGTTAATTCATGAAAACTGAGCCTACTCTCGCACAAAGCACAAAGTGAATTCAGAAAGCGGAACAAGAGGTAACAGATACCTCGAGGAAGAGGGAGAAAGATTAGAGCCTTTAATAACAAATTGAACTTTCTGAGAAGCAGACACCGCGAGGGGACTGATGCTTGATATTCGAGAAATTTCACTGCTTGTAGAAGGGATAGGTGTGTCCAGGACAACCTCGCCTGCATTGCATATTAAACGTATAAAACGATCTCCAAACAAATAGTTAATACATAGAAACACAAATCATATAGAGAAGGTAATGATAATATGAACACAGCATGACATAGACATCGAAAAGAACACCACTTGACAATTAAATGGGATCGAAGAACTAACCATCACAAATAAAGGCGACATGGTTCCGCACCCTAGTGAAAATCCATCCTGTTCTCCAAAAGGGATAATCCGACAAGTCCAGAAGCCTACTCAAGCTTGAGCCAAGATCATAGCATAGCTGCAAGCAAAAACAATCACCATATAGAGTTGAGCATGATGCCATTACATGATTAGAATCCGCAGCCATTCATGGACGTGAAAGCATACCTCATCCCATGAGGACTTCTCCAATCGAAGATATATTGTAAGCACTATGCAGCCAGGTCTAATGTAACCCTCGATATCCGTCGGACTATGAGATAACCAGTCAAGAATCTGCACATATCATGCTAAAAACATTTAGCAAAGGCCAAATAAAAAAGCTGCAAATACTCCTGCTTCATCTTTCTACAGTTCTACTTCAACTTATAAAAAGACATTCGTGGGGATCACAAGACCTGTCCGCGAAGAAGATGAGGAAGATCATTTGGATCTTTCCCAAGGAGCTTGAAGACGATCCTGTCCGTGCGACTCTGGAAGATAGCAAAGCATATTAAATCAGTAATGCAACGCCATACCTGGCAAAAGATTGATGACAGTTATGAAACACTTTGGAATCCAAAATTACTACTCCCTCCATCCCAATTTAATTGGGACATATACATCTTTTGCATTAAATATATACACATGAATAGAAGCCTCGTTTTCATATCAAATCACCTCTGATCGTCCCGCAATATGTATTAGGTTGAAGTACGTAATTTACACAACCACTGCTGTTTCATGATAAACTTACAAAAAACTATGTTTGATCGTCGTTGCACGGGTGTCAAACTTTACATCGACACGTGTGTCATGTCAAATGGTTGCACTTAAATTGGAACGGATGAAATATAATCTTATCATACATAACGAAAGAGCAATGACTCAACAATTGTGCCCCATGTTGTGAGTGACTAAAAAAAATCTAAGGATCCTAGGAAAAAGTAGTAGGACGATTTCAAAAAATTTTGACACCTTAAACCAGATGTTTGAAGATGTCAAAGACAGACCATCATTAACTCGCAAAGGTTAAAATGCATTGCCTCCTATGATGTTCAAGAATGTAAGAACTAGAAGCATCTCTCATAATCATCTACCTTAAAAGAAAGGTACCAAATCCAAAAAAGAAGGCAAACAGGTGACAGTTTATAGTTGGAAAATTAAAGGATGTCAAGAAAACCTTAATGGCCACCCCTGATTGACGAAAATTCTAATATCCTCCCATCCCAAATGAACCCAGATAATGTAACAAGTGGAAGTCAAATGAAGCATAAAAGTAATTACCTGAGGTTCACTTCCACTTGAACTGGATGGCGACCGAGCAAAAGTGGAATCAGAATTTCCACTTGTTTGAGGTGGACTAGACTTTAGCCTATCTTGCTCCCTAACTAAGCAATCCAGAGAAGCACAATTGTCCTGGTTATCCACAATATCTTCCGAGCCATCGTATTCTTTGTTTAGATCAATCAAAGTCAGCTTATTCCTTTTATCGGCAGTCTCGTTCCTATTTTGGACATCATTCGTAAGATTGACTCGTTGAAATGCTGCAGGTGCAGCTTGTTGCAACCCACCCAGAGTGTCATTTGTCGGTGTTGCTATTCGTGTCTCAACTGAAGGTTCCACTTCAAGTTGATCCACATTAGGAAGATCCTACAGCAGATGAGACTAATTTAGAAGGAAAGACAAGAAGAGCGTTTTTGCAGCCTCTAGCAGGATTCTATACCTCCTGTGGTGCATCAGGAGATACCCTAACATCTTGTGACTCTTGAGATCTTTGCACTAAACCAGAGAGGCTGCCATTGTTGAGCGCGCCAGCAAGAGTCGCAAGGTTTTTCAACAAATGAGCGAGCATTTCCTCATCCTTTTTCTGCTCCGTGCTGTTCGCTGCAATTCATATTGAAATATGAAGCTCGAGCAAGAGTAAAATGCAGAAGCCTAAAAAAGTACCAGCCATGATGCAGGGGAATCCGTACACCAGCCAAGCTTGAGCACCATGTCAGTGAAATATGGATTTCAAGAAAGACACGCATGCACACATGAGAGGCAACATTGCACAACAAAATTAACAGGGATGATCTGGCTTGAAACAACCATTTAATTTTCTTTCCCCCTTTCCAAGAATTGGATCTGTCATGTCAATTTGACGAGACAAAAGATAAATGTGGAGAACATCTTCGTATCATACTTCCAATAATAAAGCAGCTAGTTTAGTATACTTTCGGCAATCTAAAATAATGCAGTAGAAAACTGGAAGTAAGAATGTGCCCCTAGCTAATACAGAACTCACCAACGGAATAGTGGATCTAACACTGGGAGTAAAAAGAAAAGCCAAGTATAATCACACAAAAGCTTAAAAATAACAACCAAACAGAATCCTGTAGAGTTCAGAATTGAGACTTGAATTCTAATGATAGTAAATAGGAACTTACAGTTTAATTTCGACATGATTCTCAAGAGACTCATCAACGACTGAGTACCCTGATCACCATTCAGGGATCCCAGGTCAACTGAAGTTTTAGGTTGTGCTTTCCTTCTCCTCTTGTTATGGCCTGCCAAGCGCCGCCGACAGCTCCTCTTCCCTTCATCAAACTCTGGAAGAACATGGAACCTGCCCAGTGATTCAAACACTTGGAGTCAATCCAAGCTTCAAAACGAAAACTGAATCTGAGAAACTACGACCTTCTTACCAAGACAAATGAAACCAAGACGAAACTTGCTTATAAGCTACACTAAATGAGAGCTATCCACACCAAACCATAAATATAATAAAGCCATGTTCATTGAATTAACTTTATCAGTCAATGCCCTATCTAAGTGGCTGGAGATGAGAACTCACCTGCTACATTGCTGACAGAACCGCTGCATAACATCCCCTACCAAAGCTTGAGCAGCCTTGGAATGCATATCACAAACCTTATGCCTCCTATGGTAATCCTTAGCATTGCTAAGATCAGCCTTACAACCTTTCACCTGGCAGGCAGGATGCGTTGGGGGACTTCCGGAAAGCTTGGTCTTTTTGCCACCATTTCCTTCCCAATTATTGGCGTCCTCATCGGCAGCTGGATAAGCTTGGCCACCGAGATTCAAATTCAGTGATCCAGCTTCACCATTCACCTCATCACCAAGAACAACAACTGCTCTCTGTCGTTTCTCGACTTCCCTCGATCCTCCATCATTATATGGTTGAAACCCAACAGAACTAGGAAGCAAGTAGTTCGGAGCGTTGATAATTGGCGGGGTTTCAATCCTCGTAGGGAACAATTGCCTACTTCTACAGTCAAAAGGAACTGGTTTATATGGAGTAGCCAATAAGCGGTCACCGTCCCATCTCCAATCATTCAAATCCCAATTCAAGCTGCTCCTCCCTCCGGCATTGATATCCGCCAACATGGGACCATATGCATGACCCACTTCTCCCCCAAATTGAGCTTCCATCTGATCATTCAATCATCACGAAACCAGTTCCAGATTCCACCAGAAACCCACAAAAAAACCAGTACTGAGAACACCAAAATCACCACCTCCAAAGTGATGAAGCCGAATCCAAGCACAGAACTACAAGCACAACAACCGACCAAACCCAATCTAAGCACAGAGCCGCAATCACAACAAATCAATAAATACCCCAAGTCAACGCACCATCAAACAACCCCAAAACTCAAGAACCGGTACATCAAAACGACACCGACCCACATCGCAAATCAATCCCAATTACAAATCCCACACCTCAATTTCACAACCCACATTCCCAATCCCAAAACCCCAAATCTCCCCAACTCCAACGTAACAATCACCGCAAAACCCTAACATTTCCACACAAACCAAATCAAATCTCACAAAAATACACAAAACCCACGACGCACTGCTCAATCTACACTACCTAAACTCACTGCCAATATCCCCAACACAGCTAACAACACAGATCAAACACAAACAGTAACATATGAACACAGCGAGAAACCATACAAAAAACTAGCTGATCTTCTCAATCGAATGACTCCACTGGCTAATTGGGATCAAAATCTGGATACCGGGAAAGCAAATTTGATTGATTTGATCTCAATTTGGTTAATTTTTGTGGCTTGATGGGGATGGAAGGACCAGGAAGATGCACGTTGGAGCTAGAAATTCAATTTCATACCAAAAATGAATAATGATTCGGTGAATAGAATATGATAAAATAAAGTGTGACCAATAAACTATAGAGATCAATCAGTGAAAGTGTATGGAGACAAAAATGAAAGTCTATAGTTTCTGTTGGTCCACTGGGTAGTTGTAGTAGTACAATCAAAACGAGTGAAGAAAAAGATAATAGTTGAAATGTTGATTGGATGAAATTTTTTATTCATTGGTATGGGTGTGTTTCGGTTTGATTCGATCTAGGTGTACTTTTGAAATGGGGTTCATTATGTTTTGTGGCTCGTCCATGTACTGTAATAAAATCAAATGGACCAAAATGTCCCTCTGCATAATAATGCCATGGATTATGAAACGTAACGATAAAGATGTTTTGGTCGAAACAAAGTAGAAAGGTATCGGTTATTCTCATATCGAAATTATGTTGACACACCAACTTATGATCTGTAACATATGAAAGTAACCCCCCCTTTATCGATAACAATCACACCAAATGGGATCAAAATTTTTTTGGTATTGAAGGGGTTACACTAGATTTAAAACAAGTTTAGAAGAAAAGACATCATATATCCGTCATGAAAATAGCATAAGCTCCGTGATAAGCTCGTACAACAGCAGCAGCTGAAGCTTGGAGGCTCTCCAATTTGGATGCACCCTCTGTATTAACTTATTAACTGTTGAGAGCAATTGGGAGAGAATCCTATCCTTAAAACAAAACATGCAATATATCTAATTTGAAATATCAAGGTCGTTGTCTTCAAGTTAGTATTTATAAAAGACTACGTTTATAGCAATAGGATATTTTTATACAATTAAAATGCACCCTATTTAGCGAACATAAATCTTATCTTTATGGCCTATATTGAGAAACTTATATTTAAGGATATATTATTAATCATAATATTCCTCAGCAATCTCCTCATAAGTTTTTCAATATACCTTTAACAGATAGATCCAGCATACATGTTCATAATAATAAAAAAAATCATGCACCTTTAATAGGAAAACTTGAAAATCCAACTAGCCCGAAAGTAAATAGAAACTCTAATAGAGGCAAAGAGTTTTAGACGAAGCTAAACTCATCCGAAGAGTTTTAGACGAAGCTAAACTCATACAAAATAAAGGATATCTCAAAACATGAGTGAACTATTTATTGCACGAAATAAAATATGATAGCTCCTCCATTCAAACTGTCGAGTAGGTCATCATCGTTAAGGTCTGGGTTGAGTCTTTCAACTCCTCCATTCTCGCCATCATCTGTAATTTGAAACATGTGAATTTCATTAATAATGAATTCAACTACTAAATTACAGATAAAGTGTCTAGTTCTACCAAAATGAACTTAGCACAATATACACTGAAGTATCTAGTTCTAACAGTAAGAACTTAGTACTCAAAAACCCATAAAATATCTAACTCAAACAATAAGAGCTTAGTATAATTACGCATGACAAGAAAAATCCATAAAATTACAATAAGCATTATTATCGAGTTTTTTATTAAAGAACTTGAGCTATTAGTTTTTTGTATCAAAAATCAATCCATGCTTCATTTAGAATGATAGAATGTCAATGCACAATACCTATTTGTGAAATACCATCAAATTTGGAATGGCAATTAAAAAACATAACCGTGAGGTAATGAAGCTTAACAACCTCAGGTGTATGAATCCTAATTACAGGGAACTTCCGCTAACGGGTATGGTGACCGCCGAAAGTCCCTAAAATATTTTTATATATATATGAAAAGATGGACGCCATATCACACAATATCGTTTCTCATTACTTTATATGGCTTTGTATCGCTTTTAAGAGTCATTCCTTTCTTTTGCATTAATTTAGGGTTCATGACTCGACTCAAAAGTAGCGACAACTCCAAGGATATGACCCACTCGGAGTATAGAGATAAGTTAAAATGTCAATCGCCAGTCGGGCTACCCAATAGGTTCCGTTTTTCGCATCTGCCTACTCTGTGCATCGTCATGTACCTCTTGTGCGCATTCAATGAGGTATCGTTTATCTGTATTGAGATAATTTGGGTCTCCCTGCAGAGAACAACCCGTGGCCCGTCACAACGGCATAGAAGCCGCTGCATGCAGGCAAAGAGGATGGGGGATGTCCATCGCTCCCTAGCTAGTTTTCACCCATGACGATAACTCAAAGGATAATACAGGAGTGCAATGACTCAACCCCAAGCCATCAAGGCTATTCAAGGAAAACAGATAATCGTAATGGATCGAAAAAGGGATACCATATTCGACCTTCTCAATAATTTCAAGGAAAACGACCAACGATCCAACGGATCCACAAGGGATGTCAATGCCGTCCTTATCAGTTAAGTGAGGCGATATTTCTTATTCGTTTGCTTTTCATTAGTTCACATGGATAGTGAAACTATGCTCCACATCCCCCGTTTCTTTTTTTATTAATCATTTAGCGGTCGCTTTCATTTATTTTTCTTGGGGATATATATTTTTTAAGGATGTATTTTAGTTCGTTTCAACCCCAAATATCCCACCACATGTCTAACGTGATCGTTTATACATGTTTGACGATATATTTCCATGCGTAGGTGCTATATATCTCAAATACGCATTTAGCTTTAAGTTTCGGGACACGAAAATGTATTTTTCCTAATCAGAAGGCCGTCGCGGGCGCGACATAGCCGGTCGCAGGCACGACCTCTTGTCGCAGGTGCGACACAGACCCGTCGCAGACGCGATGGTACTGTTTGACCAAATGCTGATTTTTCTCCTGTCGCGGGCGCGACTGCTCACTGGCCAGAATCCTGCAGGAAAACTCTCTGTCCGAACATCGGATTTCTCAATTCGCACCACAACGCATCCAAACCATTTCACACACATCAAACAAATCAAAACATGTCCCAAAGCATTCACGGAAACAAAGAACGTGTGTGAACCAATAAAAGAGGCGTCTCGGATGGGTGAGATTACCTCGATTATCGATGATCCTTAATACACACTATCACACGAATGAATCCGTTGATGTCTCCTAACCGAGCTGCTGGCGTTGATCCTTCTCGCGGTCTGTAGCTGCTGACCTTCGTCTTTGTGGCGTCGATGTTGATGATGAGACGATGGTGATGATAGAGTGATGATGAGGTGACGAAGACGATGATGATGATGGTGATAAGTGGTGATGATGATGGCCGGAGAGGTGACTGCGTTGGCTGGCTGCGAGGATGACGGATGATGGTGCTGGTGGTTGAGGTGGTGTGGAGTAGAGGAGTGTGTGCGGGAGTGGAAGAAGTGGAGTGATGGTGGGAGTGGGGAGAAAGTAGAAGTAGGAGAAGTGGAGTGGGAGTGGAGGCGGGAGTGGGAATTTAGGTGGGTGTGGGGATTGTCCCATATTTCGTCCCACGATATGTCTCATTCAATCCATTATTCACCCAAATTTCGTAATATTAATCCATGAAAAATCTATTTGCATCGATAGATTTATCTCGTATACGAAATTATGACCTCCCAAGTCATAATCCATTATTTTTGGGATTAAAATCGCTACCCCTTGCGCACAACGTTTATAACGTTATAACTTTGTAACGTTATTCGTTCGTAATGTTTATTGGTGCGTTCAACCAATCATCCAAAAATATTCCATCTTCATATTTGATTTAATTATCAAAATATTTTTCTTGGATTTAAATATATAACCTTTAAACACAATTTATTTTAAGAATCGTAACGTTATATGTTCGTTTCTGAATTCTCAAAATTCTCGGTTATTACAGAAACAAAACACCCAAGGTATGTAATTTGGAATACCAAGGCCGTTGTCTCCAGCTAGTATTTATAGAAAAGTAGGCTTACAGTAATAGGATATTTTTATACAATTAAAATATACCCTATCTATCGAACACAAATCTTATCTTTATGACATATATTAAGAAATTTATATTTAAAAATATATTATTAATCATAATATTTCTCAATATTAACTGCCACCCAATCAGTTTCAGGACTATTCCATCGAACCTCTATTTCATGAAGCCTTTGTTGACTGCAGGCCTCCTTCTCCAAGTATAGACTCATTTCTTGAGCTTGACGACGAATGAGCTTGACTGAGTTTTGTGGCTTTGCTTCGACGGAGAAGATTGCAGAGTTCTGCCATTTCCATATCCACAAAATAGCAGCAGCGGACAGTGTGCATCATTTCGTTGTTCCTTGAACCATCGTGTGATTGCTCAAATTATCATAGAGCCACACATGTAAGGAAGTCGAGTAAAAGGTACTTTCAGAACAAATAGAACGAGCAGAACCGCAATCACGCAAAACATGCATTTCATCCTCTGCCTCTGCTTTACAAATTCCGCAGCAGTCACTTTCCACGAATCCTAATCGTTGTTGTCTTGCCAAGGTCATTGATGGTAATTGCTATTTACCCCCCACCCCCTCACACCACACCCCCCTATACAAACGAAGGGAAATAGTGAAGGGGTTAAGGTAGGGGGGTGATTAGCACCCCTCGTCATTAATCTGTTATGAGTTGCTTTCCACAAGAAACATTTAATTCTTTCAGTCGAGGGAACACGCCAGATCACTTGAAAGTCAAATAACATGGGCAACGGAGGACTATCAGCTGCTGTAATCACATTATAGGCCCAACCTATGTCAAAAGACCATTACGAGAACTAGAGCAGGAAAGGCTATCCACGATATGTAATCCGCGCCATACTCGCACAGCTGCTATGCGGCATTGAAGTTCATAAGGAAGCCAGTGCATGAATTGGTCCCATTTTCAACCCTAGTTATCATCCCAGTATGAACTTACTGATCGTTCAACACTACAAAAATCAAGTAAACAGACCACTAAACTTCTTAGTCGGTAAATGCGGAATTTTAGTCGCAAAACCAAAAGAACGACTAAATTACGACTAAAAATTTTCCTCGCTAAAACCTTGCTCGCTAACTGAAAATGACGACTAATTTTTTTTTTAGTCCCCAAATTTGACGACTAACAGTGTTCTTAGTCGTCAAATTTGACGACCAATAAAGGGGTTTAGTCGCCAACTTTGACGACCAAGATAGGGTTTTAGTCGCCATTTTGACGATCAAGATAGGGGTTTAGTCGTCAATTTTTACGACCAAGATAGGGGTTTAGTCGTCAAATTTGACGACCAAGATAGGGGTTTAGTCGCCATTTTAGCGACAAAGATAGGGTTTAGTCGTCATTTTGTCTTCCTTTAATTAAATTCTTTTTGCGACCATTACTTTTTTAGTCGCCATTTTCGTGACTAAACACAAGCATTGGTCG
>JAOVYX010019557.1:0-18307 GCA_035668315.1 Drosera spatulata | reverse complement strand
CCACCTTCTAGGTTGTACCCCTGGGAATTACAATTCTGTTTCATAATATTCCAACTTGACATTTCCCTTTTCAAAGTGATCTCTAAGAAGATGGTATCCAACATTTATGTGTTATTTCGTAATGCATTAGTGGATTTTTGGTGACACTAATGGCACTAGAATTGTCACACAGAATAGACACATAATCACACTTGATTCAGAAATCATTTAACTTTTGTTTAAACCACAGAATTTGTACAATACAAACTAGCTACTATGTATTCAGCCTCAGTAGTGGATAAGGTAACACAATTTTGTTATTGAACACTAGGAAATCAAGCATAAACCAATCTCATGACATGCACCGGGTATGCTTTTCCTATCAATCAAATCTAGAAAAATCACCATCTGTATTCCCTTATAGATTAAAACTAGCTCCTTTAGGATACCATAATCCTAATTTCTGAGTTCCATTCAAGTACCTCAAAATCCTTTTTCACTGCTTTTAGGTGTGATTATTTTGGATTAGCTTGAAAACGAGCACATAAACACACACTGAAAATAATGTCAAGCCTACTTGCTGTTAAATATAAAAGGGATCCAATCATATCTCTGTACTCCCTCTGATCCACACTCTTATCTTTGGAGACCTCATCCGGTTTCAAGCAGTTAGAATGGGAGTATCACATGACTTGGCATCCAGCATGTCATACTTCTTCAGAAGTTAGGTACTTGTGTTGATAAATCGAGATTCTATTCTGGGATTGCTTGATCTAAAGTTCAAGAAAGAAGTTGAGCTCTCCGTTCATGCTCATCTTGAACTGACCTATCATCAACTTGGAAAATTCCTTGCATAGAAAGTCATTAGTTGCTCCAAAAATAATATCATCCACATAGATCTGGACCACTAATAAGTCTCGGTTCGTATTTTTGGTTTTGATAAATAGTATTTTATCCACCTCTCCTTTTCGAAAATCATTTGAAACCAGAAAATCTGACATCTTTTCATACCAAGCTCTAGGAGCCTGTTTTAGACCATAAAGTGCCTTGCCCAATTTATATACATAATCAGGATAAGATACATCCTTAAAACCAAGGGGTAGCTCTACATGCACTTTCTCTTTTAAATTACCATTTAAGTAAGCATTTTTTACATCAATTTGGTAGAGTTCAGAATCCATGTATGCAGCAAAGGCAACCAGTAACCTAATGGCCTCAAGTCTAATTATAGGTGCAAAAGTCTCTTCATAGTCAATCTATTCTTCTTGACTATACCCTTTTTCAACTAATCTAGCATTGTTTCTCACCATCACACCAAAATCATCAATTTTGTTCGTAAATACCCTTTTGGTGCCAATAGCAGGGTGGTCTTGTGCCTAGGTACCAAACGCCAAACCTTGTTTCTGTCAAATTGATTTAGTTCTTCTTGCATGGCATATGACCAATCATTATCTTTCAATACATCATAAATATCATGAGGTTCAGTAAGTGAGAAAGACAAAGAATGCACAAACACTGATAGGTTGGGATGATGATGCCTTAAATCTTGTCTGAAGTCCTTTGTTAGCTTCTTCAATCACTTTTGTCAATGGATGTGAGGTTTTGTACCACCCGTTCTTGAGAACCAGTTCATCGGTTTGGACTAGTTCTTGTTAGGGTTGGTCTTCATCAAACAATCTTGATAGTGATCAGTCGTATAAAGCCTTCTCATTTTTCACTGGCCTGTGATCCTTCTTCATGTTCAATGCAAGCTCATTATCATCATCCTGCAAAGATTTATGGAGTGAGTCAACCTTATCAAACTGCACATGAATACTTTCTTAAACACATATTATTCTCTTGTTATAGACTTTATAAGCCTTACTGTGAGAAGAGTATCTAATCAAAGCAGTCTCATCATTTTTGGCTTCAAATTTTCCTAGGTTATCCTTACCATTGTTTAGCACATAACAAGTACAACCAACTTTTCTAAGGTGTGCTATGTTAGGTTTTCTTCCAAATAAGAGCTCATAGGGGGTCTTTTTAGGAATTGGTTTTATCAAGGCACTATTAAGGATATATGCAGTTGTATTGACAGTCTCTGCCCAGAAGTTTCTTGGAAGATTACTGTCCAGCAACATAGTCCTTGTCATCTCTTCACTGGACCGATTCTTGTGTTCTATCACACTATTTTGCATGGTGTGTAAGGGTCTGAGAAATTATGATCCACCCCATTTCTTCTACGAAACTCTATGTAAGATGCATTATCAAACTCAGTTCCATGGTCTGTCCTGATTGATACTAATTTACACTCAAGTTGATTTTCAATCCTTCGAATGAAACTTTCAAACTTATCAAAGGTCTCACTCTTATTGGTAAAAAAAAAAACATAATGCAGATGTATCTAAAATAGTCATCTATAATTATAAAGACAAACCTGCTCCCTCCTCTACTTCTTACTCTCATAAGACCACAAAGATCCATGTGAATAAGTTGTAAAGATTTTGATGTACTTATCACTCCCTTAGCTTTGAAAGAAGACTTGGCATGCTCACCCTTTGCACAAGGACCGCACATTCCTTCATTTTCATACTTCAAAACGAAAAGGGAATTGATGTGATTGCTATTAGGAGTGATCATGGCACAGAATTTGACCAATTTGGTGTGGATAAATACTGTGATGATCATGGCATTACACATAATTTTTCTACACCTAGAACACCACAATAAAATGGTATGGATGAGAGGAAAAATACAACACTGATAGAAGCAGCGAGGACAATGCTCTCGGATGTTGACCTGCCAAAGCTATTGGGCTGAGGCAGTAAATATTGCATGCTATGCCCTAAATAGGTGCCTTATATATAAGTTGCATAAGAAGACCCCCTATGAGCTATGGAAAGGAAAGAAATCTAGTGTCAAGTACTTTCATGTATTTGGATGCGAATGCTACGTTCACAACAATGAGAAACGACACTTAGCAAAATTTGACCCAAAATCAGATGAAGGAATCTTCCTAGGATACTCTACTGTAAGCAAAACTTTTAGAGTCTATAATAAACAAACAAGACTACTAGAGGAATCAGTACATGTTTCCTTTGATGAAATTGTTAACTCTCCTCATGTTGCTGATGTTTTTGATGAGGAATGTGTATGCCTACATGATGAACAAGTTACAAAACAGGATTCAAACAATACAGTAAAAGATGAACCGTTTGCACCCGATACAGAAAGAATGGATGATGCTGCAAAAGAAGAAACTACTGCAGTCTAGTAACAACTTGAGGAGATCTCAATTGATGAAGTACAAGACAAAAGAAGATGAATAAAGTCTCACACTCAAGATGTAATCATTGAAGATAAAGATGTCCCAGTGCAGACTAGGAAGCAACAGTAAAGGAATGTCTATCCGCATGTTACATCTCAGAAATGGAACCAAAGATCATAAAGTAAGCTCTAAGTGATGTCAACTAGATTGATGCCATGCAACATTAGTTAAATGAGTTTCAAAGAAATGAAGTATGGTAATTGGTTCCAAGACCAAAGGATTAACTAGTGGTAGGCTGCAAATGGGTATTCAGAAACGAAAAAGGAAAATGGAGTGATTATCGAAAACAAAGCCAAACTGGTTGGCAAAGGTTATTCTCAAGAGGAAAGGATAGATTTTGATGAAACATTTGCCTCTGTCGCAAGACTTGAAGCTATAAGGATATTCCTTGCCTATGTCACATATCACAGATTCAATGTCTTTAAGATGGATGTGAAAAGTGTATTTCTAAACGGAAATCTTCAAGAGGAGGTCTATGTTTAGCAACCACCTGACTTTGAGGACTATGACCATCCTGAGTAAGCATACAAGTTAGACAAAGCCCAATATGGACTGGAACAGGTTCCAAGGACATGGTATGAAACTCTCTCACTCTTTCTTTTGTGATAATGGCTTTTAAAGAGGGAATGTACATGCTACCTTATTCCTTAAGAAACACAAAGAACACACACTCTTAGTGCGAATATATGTTTATGATATCATCTTTGGGTGCACTAATAACAAACAGTGTGAGAGGTTTGCTGCACTAATGAAGTCAAAATTCCAAATGAGCCTAACGGGAGAGTTGAAATACCTTCTAGGACTTCAAGTACATCAAATGGAGAGTGGTATATTCATAAATCAAACTAAATATCTGAGAAATACTGTAAAAAAGTTTGGTTTAGAAAATGCAAGTCACATGAGAATACCTATGAGCTCCACTGTAAAGATAAGGATAAGAGTGGCAAATTTATGAACCTAACATTATACAGAGAAATCATAAGGACACTATTGTATCTTACTGGTAGCAGACCAGATATACTCTATTCTGTATGTGTTTGTGATAGGTTTCAATCTGATCCCAAAGAATCCCACTATACTGCAGTCAAGAGAATCCTGAGATATCTCAAAGGAACTCCTGATATGGATATATGATATCCAACGGAATCAGATGTTACCCTAATAGGTTATTCAAATGCAGACTTCGCAGGGCGTAGAGTTGATAAAAAAAAAAAAAAAAAAAAAACACAAGTGAAACATATCAATTCCTAGGTGCAAAACTTATATCATGGTTCAGCAAGGAGCACAGGACTATCTCTACCTCTACTACAGAAGCAGAGTATGTTACAGCAGAGAGCTGTACTGCACAGATTTTATGGATGAAATCCCAGCTTTCAAACTATGGGATTGAGTTTTCAAAAATACCAATCTTTTGTGACAACACGTCTACAATAGCTATTTCAGAAAATTCTGTTTTTCATTCAAGGACCAAGAACATTGATGTCAGATATCATTTTATTAGAAATCACGTGCAAAAAAAATCACATCAAATTAGAACATATTTCTACAGAAAAACAAATTGCAGCTATTTTTACAAAGTTTCTTGATGACAGCAAATTTACCCATGAAATGGGTATGATTGATCTAAGTGAGTAAGGCCAAAATGCTCTAGTGCACTCTCTCGTATAGTGAGATACAGACTAGCATTCAAACCCCCCTACTGCATTCCTATTTCTGAAAACAAACATTACAGTTTTTCTGTGCCAAAAATTTCATAACAGTCATAAAAATGACTGTTTCATCAAAAGATAGGCAATGGCTATTTTTTTAAAGACTTACAATGGTAACTTTTGATTTCTACAAATACCCAAGTGTTTTGAGATCCAAAAGCTTTTTACCATTTTCTCTCTCTCTCTCTAAGCACTCTCATTCTCTCATACTCTCTACTTTAAACCCTAACTCTCAATTTCTCAAACTTTTGCACGCGAACTCTACTTTCTTTTGTAGGAACATTTTGCGAAAATGGCTAACACTCAATCTAACTCTCCCACTTCATCTGAAAGGACACAGATCCAATCAAGCCCTTCCAAGAAGGAGACCAAGAAGGTTGAACTACAGACGGGTGTCATTCTGGACTTTGAAATCCTAAACGATGAAGCTAAGGAGGCTAAACAAATAGCAAAACCCATTCAAGATGCTGGGCTTAAGTATCTGTGTGAGATAACCAGCAACATCTATGAAGATAAGGTGAGACTTCATAAAAAATGCTACAGTTGCAGAAGACTTCTGGAGCATCACATACAAGTCCAACAAAGACAACAAAATCACAATCACTCCCAAGGATTTTGAAGAACTACTTCATATCTTAAATGAAGGGGAAATAAGCATCCCTGACCAGATGGTAAAGGAAGGATGGCTATGCTGACTAAACAACATAAAGATGTCAAAATCAGAACAATGAAGAAACTTTTTCCCAAGCCTCTCAAGCTTCTTGCAGATGTTGTCAAGAAGTCAATCATGTCGAGGGAGTTTGCCAAGGATCAAATCACCACAAACCAGCAGGAGATCATGTGTATCATACTCATGAAGTATAAGCTCAATTGGACTAAGCTGTTGATATATCAACTAGCAAAGTCTGTGAAGCCCAGATAACTACTGTTTGGGAGGAGACTCAATATCATCCTCAAGGTCAAATTGAAGTTATTGGACAAAAGAGGAAGAGCTTGGACAAAAGACAAATCGATGTAGCCAAGAAAGGAAAGGCCATGTAGACCACTTTTATTGCCTCTGACCAACCTCTGAAAGAGTAGGTGGATAAAGTCAAGGAGGCTAAGGAAAAATCTCCAAAGAAGGCACCATCTGCAAAAACAACCATTGCCAAAGTCATTATAGGAGAGATAGTTACAGTAAAGGCTGTAGAAACCAAATCAAAAAAGCCACCAAGAAAATCAGCCCCTGCACAACCAACAAGGCAAACAAGAAGAAAACTGGTCTTGCAGAGGTCGGAGGAAGCAAGAAGGCTACCTCAAAGGCACCAGTGAATGTCGGGATAGAATCGGTCTTGGAAGAGGAAGTTACACAGCCCACAAGGGGCTCGACTTCAGAAGGTCCTAATCTAGACAGCCTAGAGGACACTACTATACCTGAATAGGTTGTATCTGAAAAGGGAAAATATCTCAACTGATCCAGAACCCATCAAGCCAGTACCAGTAGACACAATATTTATACTCCTCTCAACTACACCACCAATCCTTACAGTGATAGTGGAGAGGGGCCAGAAGTCCAAGGAGAAACCCCCAAAGGATATTGAAATCGTTGTTCTACATGACTCAAATTTAACACTGGAGGTTCTCAAGGATGGCCAAGATGAGAACTTAGTGTCTCTCATCACTCAAATGGTAGACATGTGGGTAGAAATCAGAGAAGGCCCTCAAGCAACTTTAGGCTAGAAAATGACAGCCCAATGGCACACAAAAAAGAAAATTGAGGCTATGGAAGGTGAGATAAGAAAACAAGCAGCCAAGACGACACAAGAAGTGAAAGCTGCACAAGCAACAAAGACAACCACAACAACAACCTCAACATTAATCAGTAGGAGGGCAAACCACTGCCTCTACAGCAGAGACCTCAGCAGTCACTACTATAATAGTTCTTGTGTCTACTGTAGGACTAGAGCTTAGAAGTCTACAAACTGAACAACCCTCGACAGCAACAAAAATTTGGGCAACTACCACAACATCAACAGAGGAAGGCATTGCACTCACAACCACAACTGACCAAGAAGAAATTGAAGCAGTTTTGCAGAAAGACTTATCCATTGAAACAAGGATAATTAGGCATATGGCTAAAACTAGACAGATGCTGGGATACACTGAACAAGGGGCAATGCTGGACAAGTTTATCAAGGAAAACAAAATTCCAATCAAAAGAAGAAGAACTCCAACATCAAAAAGGCCAAACCTCATGCCTTCTAGTCTAACCATCATATACAGAATCAACCCAGATGACATTAAAATAGGATTGGATATTGTAGACCAAGTGAATGAATTTCAGCTTGAATAGCTCACTCAGATTCAAAGAAAGAAAGCTGTCAAGAAGAAAAGGCCAGAATTGGCCTATATTCTTTTCAATGGAACGCTGGAGGTGAAAGACTCCACTGATAAGGTAATGAGACACCACCAAGCTCAGCTACAGACGGTGGAGTTCGTGCATACGAAAGAAGTTAATGATGAACTCAAAAGATTAGCTGGCAAGCACGTAAGAATAGCCACCCTATAGATATACAACTACATTTTTAGACCTATAATGGGAAGACCACCATCCCATGATAATGGCAACAATAATGATGACAATCAATAACCAGGTGTAGATAATGCAGACAATGAACATGCAATGATCGATCAAGTTGCTAAGGAAAGTGCAACTCAAGAAGCTTTGCAGACCCAAGATCAAGTCCAAGACAGTGAGGAAGCAGCTGCAGACATTGAGACAAGCACAACTCAGCTTCCCATTCAAGATCAAAATGCTCCACTAGAAACCTCAGTTGCAGACATTGTCCTTCAGAAGTTTGCAGATGACAACACTAAGAAGGATACAGACATTGTTGATTCTCCAATCGCAAATGAGGAAATTCAACATGCCAACGACAAGGTCGACCGAAGTCTCTGCACTTAACTAGCCAAAAATTCCTGCTCGAGCACCTAATCAATTTGAAGAAATTATGATAATTGAGGATGAAGAGTCATAAGCCTCCACTGCAGTCAAGAAGACCACGTCAGTTCTTGAAGTTACTTCTGGAGGAATGACAATACAGGAACTTAAAGAGTATCTTCTTGGTGATACTCCCATCTCATAAGGCGGACCACATTCACACACAATGTCAGAGAATATGGTATCCCCTCTAAACATTTAGTCCATACCAATGTCCACCCTTGGACTGCCGCAGACCACTGCAGATACTTCTTCAGTGGGATTTCCATAGGCACTCCTCTGTGGCTCCACTTTCAATGTCCCTATGAATCCACGAATTGCTACAAGGAGTCTCAAAGAGGCCTTTGAAGAAGTCAAACGGCTCAGATCCTCTCCTCAACCAACAATAATAGCAAGTCTATCTAAAACAAGACATGCATCTCCATCTTCTAACTCTGATGCTATAGCCATTTACCACAGGCTCTAACAACTTGAGCAAGATATTTACGATATGTATCAATGGAACAAGGATGCATTTCATGACTTGATTAAAAATCTGCAACCCCGTGCTTCAGAACTGGAAGCTGAAAAGGAGGAGAAATACAAGCTCTTTGTAGAATTGATGGGAGGCATAGGACAAGGCCTCCTCAAATAGATCAATAAGAGCAATGCCATTAACCTACAGCAATACAACCGTAGTGCCTCCAATCTCAATAGGCTCAGAAGTACGCAAACTGCTCAAGTCCACAATCTACAGTCTTCCCTCCAAGCCACTCAGAATTAACTCCAATAGCATATTCAAAACAATGAAATACACATAACTCCCTTGGAAGCAAGAGTACAAGTTGAGATCAATAGAGCTACTGCAACCTAGGCCAACACTGTCACTGAACTGCAAGTTATGAAACAAGCAGTCGAGGCCCTTATTGCATCCATCAAAGCTCAATAACCCCCAACTAATGATAACAAAAAGGGGAAGAAAGCCAAAGATTTCAGGCCAAAGGATGCTGACAAGGAAAAGGAAGAAGAAAAGAAAAGGAAGCATGCGGACGAGACATCAGCCGCTTAGGGGGAGAAAGTACAGAAAAAAAGAAAGACTTCCAAGGAACCCTCTAGATCTAAGGAGGAGGGCTCAAACAACAGCAGAGGCAAAAAATTTGAAAAGAAAAGGGAAAGATCAAGGGAACATCGTTACCATCATCACAAAGAAAAAGATGACAAATCTCCATCTCTCAGGCACAAACAAGAGCATGATGCAGGCTACTACAACTACAACGGAAGGGAAGACCACATACAAAGACTACAAAGGCCACAAAAGTTATAACTAAACAAATGTAAAGCCTTGTAATAACTAGACATCTTGTTCTGAACAATTTGTGTTTTAGAAAACTTTCTTTATCAAACTTTTGAGTTGTAATGTTTTTTATGGTTAGCTTGCTGTTTTAAGCTTAAAGTTTTGTTATCATCAATTTATGGGGAGATTGTTAGAAATGTGCAATCCCTCCATTTGTATAGAAATTGATGAATAAAACTTTAGAGCAGGACATGCTCAATTACTTAGGTTGAGAACTAGGATAGTGAGTTGCAGTTTATGGAGGTTGCAGCAGAACAATTGACGATCACAGTTTGAAAGATCATTGTGGATCACCTGGATGCAGCTAGACTACTTGAAAGAGTTATAGATGAGTAATTAAGATGGACAAGGACAACAAAAGATCACAAATCTGTTAGGATCTAGGATCAAAGTCTCAGGATCAAGGCCAAGCCACAATGCAGCAGACTGAGTGTAACAGAGGCAAAAGCGTAGCAGACTGAGGATACAACAAAGTGTAGCAGAGGCAAAATCATCTTTCTTGGTAGATAAACACTACCTAAATTTAGCCATTGTAGCTAGATTTAGTTCTCTCGCTTTTCGAAGACCCAAGCCGCCTGCATGGACTTTACGTTGCTGCCCCATACTACCCCAAAGAAAATCTCTGCATTTCTTATCAATATCTTCACACTTTGCATGTGGAAGAAGAAAGGTGTGCATCACGTAGAGCTCAGCATGGATTTGACTAAACTTACTCTTCCAGCAAAAGCAAGCTGTTTGGATTTCCAGCCTGCGAGTCTTTTGTTTATTTTCTCCAATAAGCTGCTATAATGGTTACGTCCAACACGCCCTTCTATCCCTTGAATCCCCGTGTATCTTCCTAAATCACGATCCCATGGTACTCCTATTAACGAGCTAAGCTCGTTAGCAATAGAAACTGAGATGTTGCGCGAGCAAGCTAGGTGAGACTTAGCATAATTAACCCGTTGAAAGGATTGCAAGCAAAATTCACTGACGTACGTGCGCATCACTTCAATCTGATTCGGAGTTGCATTGTCCATGAGAACCGAGTCGTCTGCAAAAAAATAAGTGTGATAAAGCCGGCCAATTTTGTCTTAGGCAAATAGGAGCCCATGACCCGTCCATCATAGCTCTAGAGATACGATGCCTAAGCCGCTCCGTGCATAGAACAAAGATATGGCGTGAAAGAGGATCTCCCTGCCGTATGCCTCTAGATGGTTTAAAAGTCGGTGTCATTCCTCCATTCCAAAGAACTGTCATATTCTCGTAAAGAGTTCAATCAGAATTGAAGGAATGCCGACTTCTTGAAGAGTATCTCTAATGAAGCCCCACTCAAGTTGATCATAGGTCTTTTCAAGGTCTAGTTTAAGCACAGCCACTCCTCGCTTTCCTCTGAGCTGCCCCATATATTTATTCATATATAGTAGCCGATTTTTCTTGACGTATATGCAAGGGAAAGTGTTGAAACTAAATAAATTTATAGTAGACCTTTATAAGCTTATGAAGCTTCCATCGTCACACTTAGCATGTGGCTTGGAGTTGATGTATGATCACTCATGTATTCCTGATCGACCTAATTAAAGTACATATTTCCTCCATTTCACAAAATTTCAATGTTTCTTCGATCGTCCTTTTATCAAAATGTTGAAACCCCCCAACTTTGTATTCCCTCTATCTTAGAGATATCACCATAATTTGGCCTTACATGATAGTACCTTGATCTCATAAAAAAATGCATCACCGCTACAACACTCAATATTCAATACTCCTTATGTCCAAAAGAAAAAAAACATGAAATGAATTGACCGCATATATTTATCAAGGAAAATAGGTTGAATTTGATGCAAAAGACCCTCTTGTCACTTATATGTTAGTGGAATAGGAGGAGTGAAAAACATGACAGTGAGATGTGATCACTAATGATGTGAAATAAAATAAATACACTACAAAATAAACGGTTTTTAGCGACCAAAATTTTCGGTCGCTAAGTATTAGTTTTGGTCGCTAATCAATGATTGCGACCAAATTTCTGTCGCAAAAAACGATCACTAAAATGCTGATCGCTAATTATATTTGCGATCGTTTTATTCGCTATTTAGCGACCGTTTGTATTTCGGTCGCAGAATTAACGACCAAAAGACATACAGTCCTAAATAATATTAACGATCAATTCAGTCACTAATTTAGCGACCGTTTCGATAGCTAAAACTTATTCCTGATTTGAATTTTTCAATGCACTTAGCAACCGAAACGGTTGCTAATTACCTTATTCTGGGTACCTAAATCTGGTTTACTCCAATTCCTTGTGTGATGTAAAATTTGATCCAAACTAAATTTGATCCATACTAGGTCCAAATCTCTCCAAACCCATCCATCCAACCTTCCACATCCACAATCCAACACCAACACATGAAACTACACAAAAACAACATGAAAAAAACACAAAAATGATATCAAATAATCGTTTATTATACGAAAATTGTGTATGAAATATATCAAAAACGGTGAGAAAAATACATCAAACTTGAGAAACGATACACATCTACATACGCTTAGAAACCATGGATCTGCTTTGGAGGATATGGAGGTGGCGGTGGCGGTGGATCACGAGAATCGTAGAGACGACGATCAAAAGCTCCTCTTCCACACTGGAACATCATCTGGGCATCCTCTCCATCTCTGCCTTCAGAGCTGCCACCTGCTCCTTCAGCGAAAGAATCTCGAAGCGGTCGACGGATATTGGTACTCTACTGGTCGAGGATCGCTTCTTCTTGGGATAATACAACGAGGAGGTCGATCCGAGATCATAGACGTACCCCTTCTTGTATCCCGCTGCGTCGAGGTACGTCTGGCTGATGAATGTGAATTCTTGCTCCGGAGTGAGCTGTGTCCCCGACTCCTGTGTGGCCAAAAACTCATCCACCGTTATAACACGAAGAGTTCTGTACTCCGCCTACATATAATAATAATTAAAAAAGGACAAAGAAATTAAACTATAAAAACTATCTATCAAAATAAAAAAAACTTAATCAAAAATAAATATAAAAAGTTTAACTTACTATTGCTGTCTTAACCCTATCATCACAGAGCTCCATCTCCTCACCCGATGCTAGCACAATGCCTTTCTTCTTGTACGTGTGCTCGAACACCTCTGTCTCATCAGGGATCCTTTTCAGCATCTCACCCTAGATTAGGCATTTTATTTTTACCAAACACATTAGACAATAAAAAAATAAACATAATTACTTTAAAAAAAACCTACGATAATTTAAAAAAAAAAACTAACGTAATACCTTCTTGGTCACATGGATCGTAGACACACTTCCTTCTGTGTGTTTTTCCTTGCCTTTGCTACTGTTTTTCTTCGCTTGCTTCGATCGATCTTTGAACGTCTGTGAGTTCAACCTGATGTCCAGTGCATCGTCAACCCATGGATGGATGCCCCTTTTTGCACAGTCCGGCAGGGCTTGTACGGGATATCTTTCGTCCTCTTCTTCATCGTCGCCTCCCACTCTCACCTGACATGCTCCATCTGCTCGGATCTCCACCAATAAAACTCCTACACACAAAGTAAACAAAAAAAAAAAAAAAAACTAGATAGATACAGTTATCAATAAAACAATGCAAGTCACGAAATGAGATTATTTTTTAAAAAATTGAAAGAGATGTTTATACTTACTCTAAAAACTCCCCACATCTTATCCCTGACCCACAAAGGCACCTCCCTCCAACATGTCCAATCTCCCTGAAAGCAGCTCTCAAAAAAAACGGAGCAACTGGACACGACACTATGATGATCAAACTTGAAACACATAAAAAATACAAAGTTGGAAAGAAATCAATAAATAAAAAATAATGTGAAAGATAATGTATATGAAAAGATATTAAATTGAGTTGAATTTTAAAGATTTGAAATAATTTGAAACTAAACTTACCATAGGTCATCGGCATCCAAGACCTGTCGTAACTGTCCACCCCCAATATACTCAATCTCCTCATCTTCCTGAGCAGATGAGTGTGATGATGAAAGATACGGAGAGTCAGATGATCCAGCAACTGGTGATATGGATGGGCGGAGAACTGGTGATGTAGAAGGACGGGGAGCTCGTGACGTGGAAGGACGGGAAGCTGTCTCTTTGAATCCTCATCACGTAGCAAAGTCGTGCCAATGTCATGGAATCCAACTGGTGATACACTGTCTCTCCTACCTATATTTTTTTCAAGTTATAAATGTTATTCATTTATATAATTTAATACATATTGTTCATAATTTTAAATACCTAAAAAAAAAAGACTGACACATGATATAAATATATAAATATATATATATATATGATAAAAAAACTTACAAAAGTTTATAAATACACGATTTACCTCGATCTCGACCTCAACCTGGCGACCTCTACCACGTCTACCACCTCTGTCAGGACTAGCTGAACCCGATCCCATAATAAGTTTTCGTGCTGACATCTGCACAAAACGAATAACATTTGTATACAAATGGAAAAAAATTTCTAACCATAACCTACGTAAGAAAAGATTTTCTAATAATAAAAAATAGAAAAAAAAATTTCTAAAGGTACGTAGAAGAAGTAATTTGAGAGAGTTTGCAACTAGGATACAACAAATAATGATAAATCTGAATTCATCACTCTGTCCATAAAACAAGGTCAACATTAAGCTATCAGTTAATTTTTTGTTAGATAGTTTTTATTTCATACATCCAAAATTCAAAGTTCTTAAAACCAACAACTAACTATCATTATTTTTTATTTTTTTCTCATTAAAAAACCTTAACTTTTTTTTTCAAATTAGCATTCACATAAATGTTAAACTAAAAAAAAATTAATTAGATACAAACACAACCTATCATAAGACGGGCTCTAATTATTATTTTTTTCTACTATAAATTTTTTCAAACACTCATCTTCCTCAAACATCGTCCCAAACCATCAATACTCTATCAACCTCATCATCTAGGAAAAGTCGCCGAAAATCACTCCACCTCTATCTCAATCAAACCATCAATAATCATCAACCGATCACCATCCACAAACCAACCATGATATCGCCTAAACCAAGCGTCACCTTAACCAACCAAATTCATAAAATCAATCCATTCAACCCAAGATTTATCAACAAACCAAATCATCATAGTAAACATAGTTTAATTTCAAAATAAATTCAAATCAACTAGAGATTTAGGTTTAGAAAATTATATGTTTTTGGAACAAAGGGGTTAGGGTTTTGATTTGATGCGGGATGTGGGTACGTTGGCTTCTTCTCCTTCGTCGACTCGCCTTTACCTTGCTAGAGTCGGGGCTCCTTGTCCAGGTGCGGAATAGGGGATCAGCACGGTGGTGTGTGATGGTGGGGATGAAAGCTACCGATGGGGGTGGTGGTGTGCTGATGTCGTCGCTTGTGGGGTGATGGTGGGTGGAGTCATCGCCAACCGATGGGGAAAGTGGTGGGTGGTGGTGGTTTCTTGTCGTCGGGGTGAATTTTTGGGGAAGAAAAACACGAAGGAGGAAGGAGAGAGGAAGAGATCTGATTTTAGGGGTATATTAATTAAACATATTCGATCGCTAAATATAAATTACCATCGTTTTAAAATTGATCGCTATAATAATTTGCGATTGTATCAGTTGCTAAATTTAGCGACCAAAATTTAAAATCAATCGCAAATAGCCTTGTTTTTTTAAGTGATAGTCAAAATAATTGAATAAGTTTTATTTCAAACCTTTCTATTTATAGTAAGATTGCAGTTTTTTGGGACGAACTAATTAAAAAAATTGCTACATTTTTTTTTTGGGGGGACAGAATGAATATGTAGAAGAGCTTTGATTTTATAATCAAACAATATTATTATGGGTGTAAAGAAAATTGTTATTAGCATCACACAATGTGATGCTAGGAATCATTTAAAATTCGATCCAATGGTTCTGATTTCAACTTGAAAAATGGAGGAGATTTAATGAAACATTTTTTTAAGTTGGAATAAGAAAGAAGAAATCAACCTATGATTACAACTGTTCCATCGTTTTTTCTTAAAAACATATATATAAATTTTCAATCCAAAATTTTCGCGAAACGGAGGAAGTATTTCTCAATATCGAATGAAAATACAAGATTTAAGTGGGAATGGGATCATCGGTGCATTCGGTCATCGAGGCCGTTGAATTTTTTTTGGGGGACAGAATGAATATGTAGAAGAGCTTTGATTTTATAATCAAACAATATTATTATGGGTGTAAAGAAAATTGTTATTAGCATCACACAATGTGATGCTAGGAATCATTTAAAATTCGATCCAATGGTTCTGTTTTCAACTTGAAAAATGGAGGACATTTAATGAAACATTTTTTTAAGTTGGAATAAGAAAGAAGAAATCAGCCTATGATTACAACTGTTTCATCGTTTTTTCTTAAAAACATATATATAAATTTTCAATCCAAAATTTTCGCGAAATGGAGGAAGTATTTCTCAATATCGAATGAAAATACAAGGTTTAAGTGGGAATGGGATCATCGGTGCATTCGGTCATCGAGGCCGTTGAATTTTGATCCAATAATTTTGATTTGTTTGATGGATTAGAGTTTGTTTCTGTTTTTTAATTAGATTTTTTATATGTATAATTTTTTATGAAGTTATTTTTATTAAATTTTTTTTAAAATTAATATTACTTAAATTATTTTTTTCCAATTTTAAAATATCAATAAAATAAAAATACAAACTCGTGTCGTTGGGCTGACGGAGGATCCAGCTCCGATTAAGTAAGACCATGTTTAAGTCAAGTCATGAGACATTTGTTAATTATCGTTTTAATCAGCGTTAGTTGTCCGGCGATCAGCGACGGTGAATCTCGAGCTGGGCTTAGAAATGGAAGAAGACGAAGAAGACGAGAGAAGTGAACCGTCGATCGCGTGGACGCCATGCCTCGAGCACGCGAATCCGAAACCTCATGGTGTCACCCAATCTCAGGTCTCCAAGTTCCAGGTACTTCCCACCCAAAACCCTAATTCTACAGATTTCGAATTCAGAGTTCTCTTGCATTCGATTTGAATGTGGTGATGGGGTGATGGGTTTGAATGGATACGGTGAGATTGGATCTGAGTTATGGGTATTAGGAGCGTTGGTTTCTGGAGACGATATTATGAGATTGTATTTGGCATGACTTATGAGCACTTTTGTGATTGGTTCTAGTTAATCAAACCTATTCGCTTTGATATCGCAAAGGACATAGTAGCTTGTGATTTGTTAAGGAATGTTCATGAGACTTATGAATGGGTAACGATCTGTGCAAATGTTTTGAGTTTGCTGCCCATTCCAACTTTTTTTGGAGAGTATTTGTGGCATCGATTGTTATGGTATCACTTGTTATTTTGCACCGTTGAGCTGATTGGTTAGACTCTTGGGATCGCTATGGTTGAGTGTAAAATCTTGTCTTCTGTGACTTACAGAAGTTTGACTGTCAGTGAACATGATATTGATCTGGAAAGTAATCAAGGAGAAGGGTTCCATTAGTACCTTGCATCCTAGCAATTCTATCTTCTACCATGTTTATGTTTCTTTCAGATCGTGTTTTGGATTCTACCCATTTGATTTCGTTTTGTTGTGGGATAATTTCTTACTCAGGTCAATGTCGCAGGAACTGCACAAGAGAAGATTGCAGATGAAGTCAAAGTTTAAGCACAAACCGAAAGCAAAAGGTTTGTACTGTTCTAAGATGTTCAAATGTCACGAATAAGTTTCAGGTTTGGTGGAGCTGCTCTTGTAGTCTCTGTTCTTTATGATATACTGGTGTGGCCTTTTGCAGATGTGAAGGTTCTGAAACTTCAAGAGAAGAGTCACAACGAGACAGATAATATTGATGTTGACGCTGATAAATTGGATGCTTCAAGCACCGCTAAGGACTATTCAGCATCTTTCCAGATTGGTATTGATCAAATATTGAATAGAAGGCCTAAATTACATTGGGGGTAAGAATTTCTTCTGGAAATTAGCTGTTGTACCCCAAACGTGATCAAATTCACTCGCTTACAAGAATCTAGCAACTCTCTATCACTGTCCTTTGAACCCACCATAGGCCAATTGAGTGGCCGAGTTTGCGCTCTTAATACAGACAGCATCTCAGCGATTGGAATCGAAGTTGCACATTGAGTTCATTGTTTGCCTTGGAGTGTCTGATCTTTGATAATGAAATGATTCCCTCTTGATCTTACTTATTTGTTTGCTGACAGGCTTGATGCAAAAGAGAGGTGGGAAAGAAAAGCCAACATGTAGAACGCAATCTCAAATATGAAGGGTCTCAACAGTGTAAAACTCATATGCTAAGCTTCGGTGACAGGAAGAACAGACGTTCATGCAGAGGGAGCTGGCATTGTTAGTAGCATAATCGCAGATGAAAGATCTTGCACAAGCCCCACCAGAGCTCTACCAGATAATGGAAGCCTTGTGCGAGCCCTTTCTGTATAGCGAGTCCGAGTCACGTACGCTTCATGTGCTTGTAGATTTGGATTCATTGAGGACAAGCAATGCATCTTTGATCTTTGATTCTGTATAGCGAGTCCGTACGCTTCATGTGCTTGTAGATTTGGATTCATTGAGGACGAGCAATGCATCTTTGATCTTTGTTCATGTGTTTTCCTTTCTGCTGGTTAGTATTTGGTTCTAGCTGGGGCTACAGGGATAAGGCGCATTTATATTAGGTGCGAGGGAAGTTCTTTTCCCAGGAACGACAACCTCAAAGCTGTGCTTCAAATGCTGTGTACAAAAAATTCCAAAAGCAAGAAGCGCAAGCGACAACCTCAACATACAAAGAAATGCCATAAGCTCGATTAGCAAAGTGAACGTAGCAAGCAGTCGACTACTCCCATTGTATTTCTGTGACAGTTGCACTTGTTACCTGGTGACACACTTCGCATTATTTTACAGGTTGACTAAAAACACTGGGATCTGGGATTTCAAATTCAAAGTTCAGCAAAATGTAACTTAGGATTGCTCCTCTAAAGCATGACCAA